>QKYT01000404.1:15928-66122 GCA_003550305.1 Glomus cerebriforme | reverse complement strand
ATGTAAACAAATATTTTGGCATGTGAACTAGCTCCGGACTTAACAACGGTTCACCGTTCCCTAGTACTAGAGTAAATAATGGGCAAAACTTTACTGACCTTTTTAATCGATGATTCATAAGTGAAACTAAGAAAAACCAATGGTATCAGGAGTTAACTTTCTTATGACAGAAGAATGATGAATCAGTTGATTTATATGCCAATAAGTTTAAGAAGTTAGTAGACTGAGTAGACTTACAAGATGCCATCCAAAAGAAAAGAATGTTTCTAATGGGACTTAATCTGGCCTATACTCCTCTTGTATATGCTAATGATCCTGCTGATTTAGATGTCATAATAACATTAGTGAGAACAGTAGAAATTGGGTTCAACTTTACGTCTAAAACTACTAAGCCATAAGCATCCACTACTGCTTCTAGTTCTAAAGCAAAAATTTCTGAAACTGAAGTAAATGAACTTACCAAAAAGTTAGAATAACTAACTATCAACTACATTAACTTTACAACCGCATTATTAGCTCAACCACAAGAAAGGAGAAGTCGCTCACCAATGAATCAAGAAAGATCTAGAAATAATAATTTTAACACCCCTAGGCCAAGCGGATCTACTTTCAAGTATTACAATTGTAATCAATCTGGACATATGGCTAGAGATTGTTCTTATCCCGATCAAAGATATAATAGACAGCCTAGACCAACTACAGTACCAAGGACTGCTAGGTATGAAACCAGAGATGTGAATTATCTAAATGACTTTGAATATAATGAAGAATACGAGGAAGAATATGAGAAAGATGATAGAAAAGAATATGAAGTTTACTTGAATACCTGCTCTGGACCTTACCCTCAAAGACCAGTCTCCAAGAATAAGAGAGCACAAAGAAGTAAGTCTAGAAGAGAGGAAAATTTAAGAAGAACTCCTTGCTTTAACATACCTGCTAATACTGAAGAAATGAAAGATGTTAAGGTTCAACCACCTGTAACTACTACTACCACTTCTTCAAGTAAAACTACTAAGACATCAAGAAAAAGACTACTTCTAGCACCTATTGAACAATTAACTGAGTTCAACGTAGCTACTTATTTGCAAAACTTACCTTGTGAATTATCAGTTGGACAAGCTGCACACGTTATTTCTACTTACTACTCTGGACTCTCAAGAGCAGTAAGAAGATCAAGGGAAAAAGCTCAACAAGATACTCAAGAAGCTAATTTAGCAGACAGTGATGAAGAACCAACCACTGCAGCTAAATGTACTCTTAGAATTGGACAAAAAGCCCAAATCACTATTGTAGATAGTAGAGCAGCTACAAGCATTATGACCAAAGCCCTCTTAAATAAGTTAGGCTACGAGATTGATAAACTATTTAAAATAGTTGTAGTCACTGCAAACAAAGCTAGAACTAGATCCTTAGAAATTGTAGATAACATCCCTATAGTTATAGGAAAAATTGAGATTCTTATTTCTTTTCAAGTCTTGGAATCTAAGGATGAAGTTCTCATATTAGGAAACAACTGGTTAAGAGAAGCCAATGCCACCATGAGTTGGAAACAATCAACCCTGACAATTCGCAAACATAATGTTACTATCAAAATTCACATCACTTTTACTAAGACAGCTAAAGTTACTACCCAGGAATTGGATTATGATTCTGAAGTTGATTACTATAAAGACAAACTTTTGGATGAATATTATGTCTATTACTCTGACATGACGGATGAAGAAGAAGTCTCTGAGGACGAAATGACCTATAATCCTTGGAGCGAGGTATACTCACCTTACAATTCTGAAGTAAAATCTGAAGAAGAAGATCTCCCAGATAATAATAATCCCGTAGTATTTTTAACTACATCACTAAATTTTCAAGAGATCCGATGACTATCGCTGCTCAAAAATGTAAAATTTACGTTAAGAATTTAACGTAAATTTGACATTTAAAGTGTTCAATTACTGTCAGATGACAAGCACATTCATTGGACGGTATATTTATCATGCTTATAAACAGTAATTGGACAATTTCATTTTATAACAGGTAATTTGTAGATCTTTTTTTAAAAAATTATATATTTTTTGATTTTTATTGAATAAATAAAATTATTTAGTATATAATTAAAAAAAAAATCAAATAGTCTAGTTGTTGGGATGTGAGATAATTGTGAGATATATTATTAAAGACATATTCAGTTCGATTCCTTATATAAACAAAAAAAAAAGAATTTTTTATTAAATATATATTATCAAATAAAATTTTCCATCAGTATCACGTATAACTAACGGTCTGTGAACGTCCATTATTAACGTCCAACCTACAGAGGGTCCGACAATGGATAATCAGTGGATATTCTGTCCATTGATGGTTATCAGACCTCTTGGAAACTTAGTGATGTAGAAGTGCAAAAGGATTAAGTGAAAAGGAACAAGCCTCTGAGGACCAACACGTAGGACCCCTTGATTACCATCAACAGCAAGCATTCCAATATCTTTTGAAAGAATACTCCGATATCTGTGCCAAAGGATAAACTGAAATAAGACAAACCACTATAGTTAAGCATAAAATCCATACAGGAAATGCCTTACCTGTAGTCCAAAAGTCCTACTGTACCAATCCTGAAAATACCTAGTTTCTAAAGAAAGAGATCAAAAATATGGAAGCAAATGGAATCATCAGACGCTCACACAGCCCCTGGGCTTCTCCAGTTATTATCATAGAAAAGAAAGGAGGAGATAAGCGATTATGTATTAACTATCACAAGTTAAATACTCTTACAAAGATTGATACTTACCCTTTACCAAGAATCGATGATTTGTTTAGACTCCTTAGGTGGATCCCAATGGTTCACCACCTTGGATTTAGCCAGTGGATATTGGCAAGACTCCATGCATCCTGATGACATTGAGAAAATAGCCTTCATTACCCCTTCAGGACTTTATGAGTTTTTAGTCATACCTTTTGGCTTAAACAATGCTCCTGAAACTTTCTAACGTCTCATGAACTGGATATTAAAAGACTATTTTAGACTTTTCGTACAGTATATCTAGATAACATCATCATTTATTCAAAAGGATCTTTAGAACTCCATCTTGATCACGTTAAACAAGTTTTTCAGATGTTAAGAGAAGCTCAACTTAGTATTAAGTTGAAAAAGTGTCACTTTTGCTACCCATCACTCTTTTTTTTAGGCCATATAGTAGGACAAGAAGGTATTCATCTGGATCCTGAAAAAATAGAAAAAGTTAAGAATTTTCCTATCCCAAGGTCTCTAACATAACTTTGCGCAGCTTTAGGATTATTTGGATATTATCGCAAGTTTATTAAGGATTTCGCTAGACATGCTAAATCACTTACAATGCTGCTTAAAAAGGAAATACCATTTTAATAGATTGACAAATAACAAACTGCTTTTGATAGACTCAAGGAAAGGCTTATTAAAATATCTATTTTGTAATACCCTGATTTTGAAGCACCATTCACTTTATACACTGACTCTTGCAAGTTTGGACTTGAAATTGTACTATCCCAGAAAGTTGACGGACAAGAGTGTGTAATTGTTTACGCTAGCAGAACAACAAACAAGGTAGAAGAAAATTATCCCATAACTGATTTAGAATGCCTTGCAATAGTATGGGCAGTAAAACACTTCCATCATTACTTAAGCTGACCTTTCTCAATTGTTACTGACCATTCGGCACTAAAATGGTTAAAGACTTCCAAGATGCCCAAAGGACATAGAGCGTGTTGGATTATGGAGCTTCAACAGTATAATTTCACCATTGAACACTGCCCAGGCAAACACAATGCTAATGCTGATGCTTTATCACAAATGTATGATGACAATGCAAAACAAGAAGAAGAAAATGAATATTTCTTAGTCATAACTTATGATGCTGATACCAAAGAAGATGAAGAATCTGAAGCAGAGTTTTCATTGATGGCCCTTACTAGAAGCAATAAAAGAAGACAGATGACTAACTCCTTATCAAAAGATTCCTTATGGGAGTAACAACAAATTTGAAAAAGCCAAAAGTGAGAAATCTTTACCTTTAATGATTCCTGAGCCTTATCCATGCTGCGGACATATTATCTGCACCTGTGAGCCAGAAGTTTCATCCATTAATACTGAGTAGTATTAACAAGATCACAATAATGAATAGGAACTAAGATGGATTGAAGAAAATGAAAGTAAAATAGAATGGGAGTACCATTCTAATGATAGCACTTCAAATTCTAAGTAAAGTGAAGGCATAGAGATATATAACATGAAAACCCCTGCAAGAAACTTTACCAGGGAAGATATTGAGCAAATCTACTGTACTGCTATTCAAATTAAGCAGGTTATTGCAAATTAACTGATAATTAGAGGAGGAAGCAAGTGTACTTAGTACTGTGATACTGAAAATCACCATATTTATACTTACTGCAAATTATGCAAAAAGAATTTAGTTTATGGTACCCTTTATCATCGTTGCATTTGGAGTTTCTCTCCTGAACATCTCCATCCTGATATGGACCTAAGGTTTTTAGTCAACGTACTATGGTAGAAAGAACCCATTTTAGTTTAACGTGAAAATGCAGAAGTATATTTGAGACTTTTAGAACGTCTTTACAATAATTTACCTGTTTATACTCCTTCTCTTGAATCTATTGTCACTGAGTTAGATTAAATTTTTTTTAGTCAAATATTTTTATTTAGTTTTATTTTTTTTTATATAAATATATATTTTTAGTTAGTTATTTCTTTACGGTGAAAGCTAAAGCATTCACATTGTGATGAACGGCCAATTAAAATGGATATTCAACATTATTATAATTTATTAAATTATATTAATAATAGTACATTTCCTTTAGATTTTAATGAAATGCAACAAAAGCAATTACAAAATCAATCAAAATATTATTTAGTTAGAAATAATTTATTATTTAAAAAGGATTGAAACAATCAGAACAATTTAGTTAAAGTAGTCCAAAAATATGAAATAAATTCTGTACTTTATATATTCCATAATGACCCTACAGTCTCACACGCCTCCAAAGAGAGAATGATGGATAAGATGAAAAAGCGATTCTTTTGCCTCAAATGTTTCAAGATATTAGTACTTACATAGAGTCATGTGACACATACCAAAGAAGAGAAAAATCAAAGCGACAGGAACCGTTACATCCAATTCCAGTTGGAGCACCTTTCTATCAAATTGGAATTGATTACATAGGACCTTTGAATGTAACATTTCAAGAAAACAAATATATTATTGTCGCAATAGATTACATGACAAAATGGCCAGAAGCAAAACCTGTCAAAGAAGCAACCGCTCAAGAAACTGTGACCTTTGTATATGAAAGTATTATCTGCCATTATGGTTATCCTGAAAAAATTCTAACTGATCAAGGAACTCATTTTAATAATCAGCTCTTGAAAGAATTATTAAAGAAATTTAAAATTACACATTTAATGTCGACTCCTTATCATCCTCAAACAAATGGACTTGTCAAACGATTCAATAGAACATTAATAGAAGTCCTGTCATGAACAGCTACTAATCATTTAAATGATTGGGACAAGTTTATAGCCCTTGTCCTCTTTGCTTATCGTACTAGTGCACATTCAACCACAAAAATATCCTTATTTTTTCTTGTGTATGAAAGAGAAGCAAAATTGCCCATTGATAGTACAGAAATGGAGGAGGAATCTAATCTAATAGAGCACATAGATTATCAAAAAACGCACTTATCAGATGTTAGAAATGATGTGCAACAGCAGATCAAATCTGAGCAACAAAAACAAAAGGATTTCCATGATAAGAAATTAAAAAAGAAAATCAGATTTAAGATTGGTGATCAAGTCTTATACTAGCTATTATGCTACTCTAGATAAACAATGGTCTGAAAAATTATGTCCCAAATGGAAAGGACTGTACTACATCCATAATGTAATTGGAAATAGCACTTATAAACTAAGGAAATTATCAGAAAAAGTCCTAAAAACTTCTGTAAATAGAAGTTTTCTAAAAATATATAAAGACAGGAGTAACTGACAACCCCTAGTTGTAATTTCTTAAACTTAAAATGAACAATTACGACCACATACTTGAAGACCTCCAAAGAGATAATGTTATCACAAATCTTAATATCACATTACAGAATGAAAATGAATCGCTAAGTCAACAAATTAATTCTCTTCATCGACAATTAAGAAGAGCCGTTAGCAGAAGAAACTGTGTAGAGACCCTCTTAAATGCTTGATATATTGGAGAAGTCATAGAAACTAAGACTTTGACGTTAGCAGAAAGAGCCTTTTGTATGAAACTACTATCGTCCTATTATCAAAAAGTAGTAGTTCGTACTTATTATATATTTTCTTAGGAACAGAACAAATAAAACACTACTTTGACCAAGATCTCAAGAATTGAAATAAAACAATACCAGGCTTTACTTGAAGAAGCTATGACCATCGCAGGAGCTCAGTTATAGGAGGAGGAAGTTGTTAGTATGAAACATTACTGCGCTGATTTACTGTGNNNTACTGTGNCACTNTATGATCNTGATTTNCATGATCANNGTGATNTTAATGATAGTAGTGATATTAATGATCTTAGTGATAGTTAAGATAGTTAAGATAGTTAAGATATTTAATATATTTAATTTCTTTATTATATTTATTATATTAGTTATATTTAAGATAGTTAATATCTTTTTATTATATTTTATTTTTGTATAAATATCCTAAGAATTTTATTAAATTCTTTTTAGTTCTTGTAACTTCAATTGAATAATAAAATATCTTTTACCACAAAAATACTATACCATTTATCAATTAAAGAGTGAACTGTTCTCAATAACACATAAAATATTGTTACCTCTATCATTATAAACTTAATTAATTCTTATTTTTGAACGTAAAGAATTAAAGTTAAAATAAAGGAATCAAGAGAACAATTAGACATAACAACGTGTTATGTTTTCTTTCTACGCTAATATCTAAATACTGCCTAAATATTTACCATAATGCCTAATTTAAAACTTAATGATCATATTCATTGATTAATAGTTGAAAGAACTCTGAAAGGCTCATCATATAGAACAATAGCAAGATAGTTTAAAATTAGTAAATCTTCCATTTTTAGAGTTTTTATACATTTTAAAAAGTATGGGTATGTGAAAGATTTATTACTATTGGAACTAGGACGATCAAGAATTTTTAAAGTTAAAGATACAAAATACTTAGAAAGTCTTTTGAAAGAAAAGGTGGATTGGTATTTGTGGGAATTACAATCTGAAATGGAGTTATGGTTAGGTCATCAAATTGCTTATTGTACAATTTGGAGAGCCATATATCGACTTAATTATATACATAAATAGGTAAAAATTTAGTTTTATATTCAATTTTCTATAAATCTGTAGTTAATTATTTATTTTTATTTATTTTTAGTTGTCTAAACTAGCATGAGAGCGTAATGAAAATGATAGATTAAATTTTATAGTACATATGTCACAATATTTCCATTACAACTTGTATTTTCTGATGAGTCAGCTTATGATAGAAGAACACTTTCTTATCATTTTAGATAGGGAGATGTGCATATAAACCTATATTTTTTGTTCATAGAAAGAGATTTATCATAGAGGAAGGATTATGTCTTAATAGTCTTTTAGCTTATATGATTCATGAAGGTCTCATGAATAATAACGATTATAATTATTTTGTTAAGCATATTTTGGTAATTATCAGTTATATAATATTTATTAGCTATATAATAGTAATAACAAAATATAATAATTTTATTTTATTTGTCAAAGCTTCCTAAGATGAACATGTATCCAGATCCCTATAGTATTTTGGTGATGAATAATGCATCCATTCATAAAAGGTAACATTTACTTGACATTTGTAATTCAAAAAGAGTGCGAATAGAATTTTTCCCACCATATTCACCAAAATATTTCCTAGCATTACCCCAAAAAAAGCACTGATTACATGATTACAAAATACTTGTCACTGGTATGACATATGGTCGGTATTCAAAATTACTATTTATTTGAGGGACAGAATTTTTTCACATGGTAAAAATTATTTGTCACGCCCCTATTTATTACAGGAGTGCCATATACTTTCATGTGCTCATGTATATTTAATTAGTAAATATCACGTGCCAGTACCAAATTTCAATCCGATATGTAATATGTGTTTTTGGATATTTTTATTTATTGTTTAGTTTAATTATCATATCTACTTATTTTTTTTATATAGATTGAACAATCATTTTTTTACATAAAAAATTATTTATGTCAACATAAAAATTGGATCAAAACTATGCAAAACCCTATACAAGACTTAGATTTTGCATGTATAACTATTAATAAAGATTTATCTAGAGCTTGTTTTGAGCATAGTGAATATATTTAAAATTAAAATATATCAATCAATTTTATTATTGAGAAAAAAAAATATGATTTTTATTCTTCATCAAAAAGTTTATCAAAGTCAATAGTTATTTTTTCTGTTTCTATCCATATATGAATAATAACTTGAATTCCATACACTTGCCTTTTTAAATCTCTGGTGACTTCTTCATTCATGTCCTCTCTAACTTATATTCATGTTAATGCATTTCACAAAAAACTTCTTCAATTAGTTACTCTGATAAAAATAATCTTTCATCTGTATCAAGTGAAGATTTAGTAATAAATCTTTTTCCTTCTGGCGGACCCATTGGAAATACAAATTCAGTAAGATTTTGGAAAGTTATTTCCTTTTTTATTTGAATGTTTGTTTTATATGAAGATATTTTTTTAAGATGAATGGTAACTAAATTTGGCTTTGTATTTTTTGGAGATTTAATTGGAATTATTGGTGTTGGATCTTTAAAAATATACATACAGTACATATTATATAACAGATAGTATAAAACATAAATTGTTAATTAATATAAATATATTTGTGTTATTATGATGAAAAATTACCATCAATAAGTATATTATCATTATGAGTTTTTAAAGGTTTTTTAGAATTTGAATAACAATAATTAATTTTATCAAAAATTTTAGTTGGTAGTGGATTAGTTGCATCTACTCCATTAATTTTAGCAATCTAATAATATAAAATTTATTGATTAGTTAATTTTTATAATTAAAACATTGCTCTTGCCCAAATTATAATCATATTATTATTTAATTTAAGATGACATCCATTCTCTACAATCAAATATTCTTGAATGTGATATTCATATTTAGAAAGATTATTGTATATTTCCAACTTTATAGCTTCCAATGGTGAAGAATCAGATTCTAATTTCTAATTGAAAATAAAATTTTTTTTATTGAATACAAATAAAGGTNAATTACATATATGAAATAAATACATGATCATTAAAATATATACACAGATTTTTTTTGGCNCAGATTCNCCTANATCATCTTCTGTTACANAACTCCCACAAACTATTTGTTTTCTTTTAATTTGCTTTGCAGAATATACACATAATTGTATATTCTTTCTTTTTTTTGCATTTTGAAACAAAGGCCATAATAGCATTGCTTAATTTAAGATCATAGTGATCTGCTTTGGCACTGAGAGATTTCTGATAATATATAAGGCCAAGTTCTATTTGTCCCACTCTTTTGGAAGACTATGAGATAAAATTTCCTCTTCTATTTGACCAAATGTTTTCAAATTATCCAAGTCGTAGGAGATATCAATTGCGCCATCAAGCTTTTTACAAGGCTGTTTAAATTGATTGAAACAAACTAATGTAACATATNCTAATAATTTGTAAGTTTATATAAATAATTATTAATTAAAGTAGATATAAAATTAATAAAAAAATGTTAAATACTTGTGTTCAGTAGTTGTAGGTTTGGTGGATTTGGTATTAATAGAATAGGTAACATGGTGTCTGTTAAATCAATCACATTTGTATCTTTTGTAGTTGCATTTTGAGTAACCTGCTTGTTTTTTGTGACTTTTAGGTGGTATAATGAAATGAAATGAGTAATATATAANATATACACTAACATAAAAATTATATACCTTTATTTTTTCCACGATATCCACTTATACAATTTTGGCAAATATTAACATTACTTGGGAATGGTGAAAGTTCAATGTGTGGAGAAGCATTAGCAAAAAACCAAATCGATAAATTCTTTTTCTAGCGAAACTTTTTGTTTTGTAGTGCCATTTTGTGTAAGTGGTTTGTGAGAAAAATCTACTGCATAATCACGCTCAACTTTTTTCTTCCTCCATTTAACTTCTCTCACTTGGCAAATACAGTTTTGCCATATACATTTTTACAATCTAAACAAATAAGACAAATGGAACAAGTGTTCAACTGAAATTTCAAGAGAAAAGCCATTATTGTAATAAAGAGATAAGATCATAGAGATAAAATCTCATGTTTATATTGTACTCTGTACACGTGTTATGTAAAATGTCACGTGTTATTTATATTTTTCGATTTGCCGGCAACCCGGCCAATATATATATACCCGAGTACCCAACAAGTACTCGGCAAAAAATTTGTCGTGTGTCCCGTACATTATGAAATCAGTTGTAAAAAAAAATTTTTTTTTAAGAAAAATTGTACATTAATAAAAGCAAAAGGAAAAGCAAGAAATTATAAAAACGAAAAAAAATTTTTTTTGATTATTTATTTAATATAATGAAAAAATGTGAATGTGGTAAAGATTTGTGGATCCAAAATAACTTTGCAGACTGTGATTCGAATATTGATGATTCAAAATTCGCAACTCAATGCATTGAACTAATTGAATGGATTGAATACGCAAATTTCAAACATGTTGAATTTGTTGCTCATGGTGGGTTTGGGAGTGTATATAAGGCCATTTGGAAAGATGGTCAACCAGAAACAGATTGCTCAGTGGTACAAATGGTACAAATCACTAAAATCTAAAGTAATATATAAGCTTTAAAATATTTTAATACTTACTAAACCTGGGGGCCGAACAATGTTTCATTTTTATTTATTTTATTTATAAAAAAATCTGCAATTCTTCACTTCTTTTTAATTGAAAGTTTCTTAATAATATCTATTTTAATATATTTTTCAATTTTAACATACTTTTCGATCATTACTTTTAGTGTATATATAGCCAAATTGCGAATGACGATATTTTAACATTACTGAGTAATTATATGATATCCAAACCAAAATTGGTATGAACAATATTAATTTAATTTATTATCTTTAGAAATGATCAGCACAAATCATTACTTGTCATTTTTACTAAAGTTTATCAAAGGATAGTCAAAGGATCTATAAAAAAACGACAAACGCGAAAATTCTGGTTTACTGTTACTGTAACTTTCAAAGTATTTAACTATAAAAAGATCGCAACTTGCGTCATATTCTTGAATCTAAACAAATTTGAAAAAAAACACGTTTTGTCTTTGCTAAAATCTAATCTTGGCTAACTATTCATTAAACATTACTCATTCCAATTTCGGTAATTGAAAATTCTCTTATTTGTTAACCAAATCAAAAGTATATGAAAATATCTGATGACGCGAACAAATTAATATTATTCATTATATCAACTATAAACATAAAACCGACCTAACCTCGAATTTTTTTTAGATTCTCATCCGAGAGTTTCTCAACATTCTTTCAAATATAGTCAATAATCCTCTTATCAATTTACTTGAATATTTTATCAACTTTCAAGTAAATATATATATATTTTTTTCTGTTTTTGAAAAAAACGAAAAAAAAATTCCATAAAACGAAATAATGAATAAAACTTTTAATATCACATATAAAACTGAAAATTCGAGCGAAAACTCAAAAAAAAAAAAAAAATTTTTACATTTTGACTTCGCGTTCCTTTAATTAATTTAACTTTGATTTTTTTGTATACTGGTTTCGTTCTAACGTATTTTCTGGTTTTTTCCTTATTCTTTTTAATTCCTTTAAAATTATCTTATAGCACTTATTGCTTCTTTTATTTCCTACAAAAATGGAACCGTCAACTATTCGAAAATCTACTCAAGAATCTGCTAAAGAACCTGCTACCCGCAGACGTGTACGAAACTGGCGCAACAAGTTGCCAAAACCACAAACTCAAACTACAACTTTCAATAACATTACTAGTGACGCTATCAACAACATTCCTGAGCTTGACGTAAAGGTTAAACCCTTACCAAAGTCTAATGACGAAATTCAAAAATTCCAAAAGTTTGACGCAGTAGCAAAAACGGCAAAAACTACTACTGTTAAACAGAAGGACGAAATTCTTGTAAAGAATGAACAAACCTTATCAAAGTTGAAAATTCAAACTTCAAGTAATATTGCTATTCCAAATAATATCATTCAAGGTTCTCCGAAGTCGAACAGTCAGAATTCTCCAAAGTTAAGTGAAAAGAACATTAGTAATCATATCTCACCAAAACCAAATGTTCAGGAACTACCTGCAAAAATTGGCGGCCAAGTTTCACCCAAAACCAACGTTCAGGCCCCCCCACTACCTGTAGTAAGAGGCAAATATTCTCCAAAGAGCAATGGACAAATTTCTTTAACAAAGTTAAACGATCAGAACAGTTCGGGATCTAAAAGCAAACGCAGACGTTATAAAGGAGCAAGCCTCAAAAAGGATATCACGGAAAATCAGCCTAATTCACAACATCTTAAATCTAATGATTTTGATGAAGCAAGCAAATTAATGAACGATCAGAAGATCGTTGTTTTCAAGAAAGACGAAGATATGGAAAATCAATCCGCTCCTACAACGATAGTTGGCAAAAATGAAGAAACTAAAACCGATGTATCATCGAACAACCAACCAATTTCAGGGAAGATGGTCAATGATCAGGTCCCAGTTGTAGAAAAAAATGAAGTTGTTGAACAAATGAAAGAAGATATTGATAATAAGAAGATTCGAAATACTACTATTGACAAAGACCAAGATTGCCTCAACAAATATACTGATTTCGCAGTCGTCATCGAGCGAGATAAGTTCGGAGTTGAACAACAAATTACCTCCATTTCTATTACGGAGTCAGAGGTGATTGAAGAAACCAATTCGTCTGATATTCAAAATCTATCCGTTAAAGATAAAAAAGAGATTGTACAAGAAAGTCAACTTGAAGATTCTGCTATTAAGAAAACCGAAGAGAAAAAAGTGGAACTCATTTCTTCTAACGAGTTATCTTCTAAGGCTGAAGAAGAAAGTGTTGCTACAACTGATGAAACAAGTCCGTCTGCATTTGTTAAGAAATTTAAGGAACCAGTGATTGATAATGATGAAAATGGTAAGTGAATACTCTTAAACCCTTTTTTTTTTTAATCTAACGTAAAATTCTAATTTCAATTTATTAGATACTCAAAGGGAAAGAGTGGAAATTCCTTCTGTTTGTGCTACAGAACTCCAAGGTACATCAAAACGAGGGTTGCCAGCAGGCTGTCTATTTGTAGCTAGGTATATTAATTTCTGTTTCACATAATGCAGATCATCCTTTTTAGATCTAATTTCGATTTTTTTTTTTAGTTTACCTTCAATAAAATCCGACGGTGAGCTACATAAATCAGTTTGGAATCACTTCTCCCGATGGGGAATACTTCTTAATGTCAAAGTTTTAAAGGATTGGTTATTTCGCCCTTATTCATTCGTGCAATTTGAAGTAGTTTTTTTTTCATTTGATATGTAAGATTTGATAAATATAATATACTCAATTTGAATTTAATTTTTAGAATGTATGTGATGCAAGAAGAGCCTTAGTTGAAGCTCATAATACTGTTATCGAAGGACGACACATTCGGGTTGAACAAGCACGAGTGAACCGTACCTTGTTTATCGGAAGATTAAATAGAAGTATGAGTGAAGAGGTATACTACTAGACTTTTTTTTTTTGTTTATTACTTTTTTTTATTGATACAATTAATTTAACGAACTTTTCATTTATTATAGGATATCCGCAAGCTTTTAGAGCCATATGGGGCTACAGAAGATATTCATTTACTAAGAACTTATTCAACTGGCAAGAGCAAGGGCTGTGCTTTTGTTAAATTTTGTTATCGAGATGATGCTATTAGAGCATATATGGTATTTTTCTTTAAATTATTTATGACAATTTGTTAAATTTTAAATATTTATATTTAATTTATCTTATGTTTAAGAACCTACGCCAGAATACCAGTAACTATGTAATCGAATGGGCAGCGAATTTAGAAAAGGCAGTTCCAGGGCCGGAGGACATTGACAAAAGATCGATCTTCGTTGGTCAACTCAATCAGGTTGAAGTAACCAAAGAATCGCTTGTTGAAAAATTCGGTTGTTACGGTAGAATTAGAGAAGTTCAATATATAGTGAGAAAATTCTTTCGAACAATAGGTATTTTTTTAATGGGTTATTTGGGTTTTAAATAGCATTATTTAATCTAATAGTTTATTTCATATTCCAAGGTCCACCACGAAGTGCATTTGCGTTCATTTATTACAACGATGAGGAAGCTTCAAGAAAAGCAATCGAGGCTGAAGTATATAATTCAATGAAGTTATTTATGTTTTCAATATCTTCCAAATAATAATTATTATATTTATTACAGAACAATACAAGATACTTTGATCGGACAATTCGCGTGCAATATCGTGAATCCCAAGAATTTCGTAACCAACAAATTCAATTGCTTCGTCAACAGCAAGAGGTACGACGAAAGGCTTTTCAGGAATCTTATTACAACGTACCTATAAGACCTCCACCTTTGTCCCGTGCACAAAATTACTACGTGAGTGCTCAAAAGACCTCTATAGGTCAAGGTCGAAGAAACAGCATCATCCCAAAGGAGATGCCAATAATTTCAGCTCCTGTCTTTTATCCACAAGTCAGCGTGGGAATTCACAAAGTCAACACGAATGGAAATAAAGAACTTAAGGGTAAAGGTCCAGAAGTAACTAGTATGCAAAATAATACTGTTTCCAATATGGTACGATTTCTTATTTAATAAAATGAATGATTTTCTCCATTTATTATATTTGTTAATGATTTTCAATTATTTTAAGAGACAACCTGAATTGATGTATTATCCCCCACCAACTAGTATTCCTACTTCTGTTGGAATGATTCCGGCATATTCAGGAAGTCCTCGAGGTAAGAATAATTCTTGTATTGATCCAGTCATTCTCGTTCAACTTCTTTTTCATGCCACCATGTTTATATGTTTCAGAAGGTCTCACTTATCCGTATGCGCCATCAATGACATTCATGGGAGCGATCAATCATAACAATGGAACATCATATACTCGAGATGGTCCAGGTCATGAGACAACATCAAGCACAACTGTATCTAAGGCCCCGTTGGCATCTAACATTTTACATTCCTATGTACCACCATATGTCTCTGGACAACCTGTTAATGAATATGGGCATTCAGCACAATATTGTGGTATACCTATCCCAATTCAGATCACAATGCAACCACCAATGTATTTCTATCCTTCACCACCCATAGATCCGGGATATACTATTTCACATTTACAAACATTAGAAGAACCGACGAGTGGATACGAAGCTGATACTGAAATTCATACTCAGGAAAAGGCTGCAATTGGAGAAATAGCAAAAGAAGAGGGTCCTTCGAGTTCTAAGGCCGCCGCTCAAGAACCGGTGGCAATCTAAACAACAAACGCGGCAAGGAAAATATAGTAAAAAATAGGAGGAAGGAGCTTTTTAAAAATAAACAATAAAAAGTTATTACTGCTTTTATTGCCAGACAAAAAAAATGTATATTTATTATTTGTATTAATTCATGGGATGTATATTATATTTTTGTATTTTTATTTTATATAATGATATAGAAAATCAATTGGGACGATTATATTTGGTAGGTATTTCATTAGAAATATCGTTTTGGTTGCGTTATTTGTATAAAATAAAATACCAGAATGTTTTTATTTGTCGCGTACGTGAGTTACGCTTTTGTGGAAATTTTGTTGCAAATCAGTCATCATTTAGGAGTAAATTTTTGTGTTCGAATAAGGTAACTGATAAGCTTACCATCAAATACATCAGTTTGTGAAAAGATCTAAATTCTCACGGGCACGGAATTATAAATTTCTTTATCCGTAATCTGTTATATAAAGCTGGCTCAAAAGAATTCCAATTCTTCTTCACGGCCTTCGCCTACGACACAAAGTTCAAATAAACGTTTCCATGCACTTTTAGTTTTCTTTTCTATTTCAGCTCTTTTATTTGCATACTTTCTTGGACAATATCCGTTATTTAAAATGTCAGAAGAGGTTGACCAACGAGTGTTGTTACCTACTAATGTTAGGCCAACCCACTATGCTTTGACCATAACTCCAGACTTGGTTAATTTCACTTTTAAAGGATCCGAAGTCGTAAAGTGAGTTGAGTGGGTCGCATTGTTTACAAGTATTATGTTGAAATTGTATGGTAGTCCATTATCAACTTATGCTAGACTATTAATTAAATTTTTTTTTTTTTCCAATTAAAATTTATTTGAATTTTGTATTAGTCTTAATATTAATGAAAATACAAGTGTTATAACTCTTCACGCTAATGATATTGAAATAAGATCCGCCAAGCTTGTAAGTTTGGCTTTGAAAACCAGTCAAAGGTACACATTTTTTAAAAAATATACCATTAAGAAAAAATGAAAAAAAAATTTTTTGTTAACAATTTGGAATTGAAAATTAGCCACAGAGCGGTAAACATCACTCGTAATCCTGATAAACACACAGTTACTTTAACTTTTCCACAAGAACTTGCTGCCAAAACTACTGCTACCCTTCATATTGAATACACCGGCATTTTGAACGATAAAATGCTCGGATTTTACAGAAGTTCTTATAAGGATCATGATGGCAAAACTAAGTGTGTATCCTATATAATTATTTTCATTATGTACAATTTGAATTATATTTCAAAGTAATTTTTTAAACCATTATATTGCAAAGGTATATGGCATCAACTCAATTTGAAGCAACTGAAGCCCGTCGAGCTTTTCCTTCATGGGATGAGCCTGCAATTAAAGCTACTTTCGACATCACCTTAATTGTACCCTCTGATACGACTGCTTTAAGTAATATGAACGTAGTTAGCGAGGCTCGACTTGGTGATGGTAAAAAAGAAGTCAAATTTGCAAGGACACCGATCATGAGTACCTACGTATGATTTCTTTTAACTTTATATACTTTTTCTGCGAGAATGTTCTGTGAAGATCATCTTACTCAATTATATATTTCTTGATTGTGTTACTCAATAGTTAGTGGCGTTCATTGTCGGTGACTTGGGTTACGTTGAATCCTCTACAACTGGGAAGCATAATAATGGCAAGCCTGTATTGGTTAGAGTATATGCACCTAAAGGCGAAGAAAAACATGGTGAATTTGCTTTGGGCATAGCAAAAGATGTTTTAGAGTATTTTGCAGAAGGTTCGAACAATTATATTTCATCAATATCATCGACATCAGTTTCATATGTTAAAATTTCGTAATTTTAATACTTTTTAATCTTTTAGTGTTCGGTATTCCATATCCTTTGCCCAAGTGTGATATGGTTGCAATTCCAGATTTTGAAGCTGGTAAGTTATGTTTATTTTTTTCGAGAAATTAATAATTTACCAGCAATTAAAGTCGCATCAATTTATAATCAGGTGCTATGGAAAACTGGGGTTTGATAACTTATCGTACTACAGCGATTCTCTTCGATCCTAAGGCATCTGATGCAAAATTCAAGCACCGTATTGCATACACTGTGTCTCATGAATTGGCACATCAGGTATTTAAAATTTAAAATAAGTTCTAAATTTTATTTTGCACGTAATTTATAATGTTATTATTATAGTGGTTCGGTAATCTCGTAACTATGGAATGGTAATTTAAAACAATAATTACGGCTATTATTCATTTGACTTACTTCTAGATAGTTTCGTGATTAATATTTGAATTTTGTAGGTGGACTCACCTTTGGCTTAACGAAGGTTTCGCTACATGGGTTGGATATCTTGCAGTTGATAAATTATTCCCCGATTGGGAGATATGGAATCAGTATGTTGAATTATATCTTCAAATTCGTACTTTTTGTTATAACATTATACTTAAGTCTATTCTTATGGTAGATATGTCACTGATGGATTTCAACGAGGTCTTCAGCTTGATTCCCTAAGATCTGCTCATCCTATTGAAGTCCCTGTAAATGATTCTAGGTAATTTATAATGTTATTAACGTTATTCAGGTGTCTAGTCGTTTAATTTAACGTTTATTGTATTATTAATAATTTTTTAATTTTTCACGATTTATTTGAATGTTGTATAATTAGTGAAATTCATCAGATTTTCGATGCCATTAGTTATTACAAGGGTGCGAATGTAATTCGTATGTTAAGCACCTTCCTTGGAGAGAAGGTGTTTTTATCCGGTGTTAAACGATATTTGATGCGTCATAAATTTAGTAATGCAAGTACCAATGATTTATGGAAAGCGCTGACAGAAGAGAGTGGCAATGATGTTAGTAAATTTATGACTTTATGGACAAAAATGCCTGGGGTAAGTATATTAAAATATATTTTTTCATTTTCAAAAGCAAAAGATTTTATTCATTTACTATTTCACTCATATTATAGCATCCGGTATTAACTGTGGATGAAATAGAAAATACTTTGAGAATTCGACAGTGTCGCTTCCTTTCGTCTGGAGTTGCTAGTCCTGAAGAAGATAATACCATTTGGTGGGTACCTCTTGGTGTTGATCTTGGGCCATCTGACCCTCAAAATGAGATTAGGTCCGTTGTTCTTACTCAAAAAGAAATGACATTGGTATTACCTGAAAAATATGAATTTTATCAACTTAACGCACGTAAAACTGGCGTTTTCCGTGTAAATTATTCTCCCGAACGATTATTTAAGTTAGGACAGGCAGTAAAAAAAGGATTGCTTGAGACTAGTGATCGTATTGGAATAATGGCTGATGCTGGTGCTTTGGCAGCCAGTGGTTACGGAAAAACCAGTGGCTTGTTAAGTTTTATTAAAGAATTTGAAAATGAGGATCAATACCTGTGGGTTAACAATTATATTTTATTAATATTTAAATTATTATAATTCTTAACTATTAACTTTAATAATAATTTATTTTTAGTGTATGGTGCGAGATTAATTCTCGTCTCAGTGGTTTACTTAATGTTTGGTTCGAACAACCCGAGCCAATTTATCAAGGGCTTTTAAAATTTCAGCGTCAACTAGTTTCCAAATTAGTAACAAAACTTGGATGGGAATATCCGGAAAGTGATGATTATTTGACAACAATGCTGAGAACACTCCTTATCAGGATGGCTGGCAGAGCTGATGACCCAGAGTATGTTAATTTAAATAATAAAAAAAGTTATATAAGTTATTTGTTTTATTTATATTCAAAATTAATTAACATTTTCAATTTTATCTTTTACAGAACTGTTAGAGAAGCTCATCGCAGGTTTCACGCCTTCACTAAGAAAAACGAAGAATCTGCTTTACATCCTAATATTCGGGGTGTTGTATTTGAAATTGTTTTATCTCATGGTGGTGGAAACGAAGAATACGACTCTATATTGAAATATTATAGTGAATCAAGGGCAGCTGATCAAAAAGTAGTAGCTTTGACCGGACTTGGTTTTGCTCAGAGTGATATCTTGATTCAACGTGCATTAAAATTCTCTACTTCTGAGGATGTTAGAAACCAAGATATTATTTACGCATTTGCTGGGTATGGTTTAATATACATTTAACTTGAGATTAATATGTATATCGATTGTTATTGACTTGAATTTTTTTTTTAGATTACAAACCAATCGTAAGGCACGAAGAGCTTTGTGGAATTACATTAAAGAAAATTGGTATTTGGTAAGACTAATTAATTGAATTCAGTAAGTCTCCTTTTGTTACTTATATTAAAAATTCATGCTCTTGGATATTATTATTTAGATACATGAACGATATTCAAAGTCCCTCGCACTTTTCGAACATATCATTAAATTTGGTATTGAATTATTTGCATCTGAAGATGACGTTAAAGATGTTGAGAAATTCTTTTCCAATAAAAATTGTAAAGAATTTGAAAGACCATTGCAGCAAAGTATAGAAAATATACGTGCTAATGCAGCTTGGATTGAACGTGATTCAAAGGATGTTAAAGATTGGTTAAAAGCTAATGGTTATTTACAATGATTTTTTAAAAATTTTTACTATTGTAAGTTATAGTAAATGGTGTAAATTTTTTTTTTATTGTTTTGGATCGTTTTTTTTTTTTTGCTAAATAAAGATATTTTTTATAAAATATTATTATTCGAATTATTACTTTACAAACAGAGATATACTGTAGAGTTTTTGACCACAATAAATATGCGCATATACAGTTGTTAGACAGGTATAAACTAGTCTTTATTGTTATGACTGAGATGCATCGAAAAGTTTGAACAAATTTTTGCAGGATCGTGCAATATAATCATCCTTGATATAAAAACAGGATACATACAGAGGTCAGATCCAGCCAAAAAAAATTTACTATTAGCTGTACGCATTTTTTCAGAGCCGGAATTATGATAACGTTAGTCGGTTACTAAAAAAAGTAATAAAGTCTGGCCAACATTATCAAAAAATTGTCTAAAAAAGGAAAGATCTACATGATTATTTTGGCTTATTCTACGCATTCTCTCCTACCTTTTTAACCTCGATTATTCGGGGTCCTATAAAAACTGTCTGTTAATTAATATGATCATACAAATTTGCGACATATCAGCCTTGATTTACAATACTACCAATTACATTTGTATCAATTGTAACTCTATAGTCTAGAACAATATAGTAGATTTTCTGCCATATTTTAAAAAGGTGCGAACATAGCGTAGATAGGATTGGTTCCAAAATTTCAGTCGGATCGAAACTGTTGGCCATTATATATATATTAGTGTAATCAATTGTGAAATGATGTTAAAAAATTTTTCCAATTTGGGCAAAACTTTAATTTCAAACAGATCCGTGCAGCTGATCGACGTGCATTTAACGATCAGCTTGTGTAACGACTGAATTTTTTTTTTTTTAAAAAAAAAAAAAAAAAAAGATTATCGTGTCAATACGTTTCTTTATAAATTTTGTTGTCGAAAAATATGGCTTTTAAAGAAACAATCTTATTAAATAATCTTATGGAAGTAGATATTGAAGAAGAAAAGCATGCATTCAGTTTATATGATCCTTTAAATATAAACATGAAAACTGCTTGTCAAAATTTGTTATCAGAAATTGAGCAAATTAATCAACAAAATTTCTCAAATTCAGTAGTTACAAAAGGGCAATACGAAAATTTGAATACATACATAGTAAATGACACTCATTATGAAACGGAAAATACCAAGAAACTATTAGATTGTATATCAGATTTACTTTTAAATCCATCATTAACTCTTATTATAGCTAATTTATTTCGTCCAATTTTGATCGATCTTGTTTCGCGTTGGTTATTATCAAACGATAATGATACTATGGAAGTTGATTACGGTGTGATTTCTAAGGTTGAAAATGTCGCTAATGCATTTAGTTTATTACTTCCTATAAAACCTCAACTTTTAAGGTAAACAACATTTTAAATCTAATTTTTTTTTATTCAAGTTAATTTGATCTAATAATTATTATTTCCTTAAAATATTGCTTTAGTTTTGCAGTTACATTCTTTTCACAATCACCCTCATTGTTAGAAAGACTCGATTTCTTAAATCTAAATATAAATAATGAGGTATACGATCATTGCAATTTCAGATGTTATTTTTGTTAGGCATTACTTTTATTTATCTTCTTAATGATATTTTAGGATACCCATGCAACTAAAGATTTGCAACGACTTTTACTAACAGCTTATCGACTTATAAGTTTTTCTGGGAGTACATTTATAAAATTATGGAATTGGTCGCCACTTTTTCAATTGTTGATTCATGTTAATAAGTCCATACGATATTTAGCAATATTGTGTTTAAGTATCGTATTTAATATGAGTGATGAACAAAGACAAAATGCGTTTCATTTTTGGGTTGGTGCAGACAACGAAGACTACGAGGAGAATGGAAATACACAAGATATTAGAATGTTGTCGTAAGTTAATTATCTTTATTTCTGTAATTATTGAAAATATATATTATTAACTTATTTATTGTTTATTTAAGGCTTTTGGAACAAGTATCACTTGCAAAGCAGCAATTAAAACTTCTACAAAATGATTTTACAAATTCTTCTAAAATTTGGCGACTTAATGAATCAGATTTGTCTTCATTGACAGTCAATGTTTCTGGAGTATTATTACCAAAATTGTTTACTTGTTCAGAAAATTCTTCTATATCAAACAAGCAACAGCTTGTTTTGACAGATACAACCAAACAAAATTTACATTCCATATGTTTAGCAATTTCAATGGGATCGCCAGTTTTGCTTGAAGGTATCATTGGAGCAGGTAAAACTTCTTTGATTGAAGAAATTGCTAGATTAACTGGGCGTGAGAATGATCTAGTGAAAATTCATTTAGGAGATCAAACAGATTCAAAAGTTCTTTTAGGAACTTACGTTTCTACATCTACTCCTGCTTCATTTCGTTGGCAACCTGGTGTCCTCACAACCGCAGTACGTGATGGACGGTGGGTTCTAATTGAAGATATTGATCTTGCACCTATGGAAGTTTTATCGGTTTTACTTCCTTTGCTTGAGACGCGTCAGCTTTTTATTCCTAGTAGAGGTGAAAAAATTGATGCAAAGCAAGGATTTCAATTATTCGCAACAAAAAGTTTGTTGCCGTTTGACGGAGGAAAAAGATCAGTACATCAGCGCGTAAATAATTCAAGTTTTGGGGAAAGTCTGTGGACTCGAATAAAAATCAACCCACTAAGTATTGATGAACTTACTTATGTTGTCAGAAATCGTTTCGTTATTTTGCAAGAATTGGTACCAGATATTATGAATGTGTTTAATACTATAGTATCAATTCATCATGACTCAACATCATTTTCGTCGAATCCAGTTCGGTATATTTCAGCACGAGATTTAATGAAATGGTGTGAGAGAATAAAAGATCTTTTGCGGTTAAGAAATGATGTAATTACAACCCAGGGAATATCGCAAAATATAAGAGAAGATTTATTTAAAGAAGCGGCTGATTGTTTTTGCTCAATGATTTCCGATTATGAAAGTTGGATTGCAATTTTGGAAAGGATTGGCGATATGCTGCAAATATCAAAAGAATGGGTTCGTCTCTATGTGAATTCATACTTACCTGACATGAAAATTGATGATAAAATAATATCAATTGGAAGGGTTAATTTAGTTTCTTTAGGTCAAAAAGAAGACAAAATTAAACGAGAACAACAAAAGAAACCTTTTGCTGTTACTGGACATGCTTTAAAATTATTGGAACAAATTGCTGTGTGTGTTCATTTATGCGAACCCGTGTTATTAGTTGGTGAAACGGGTACAGGTAAAACAACGATGGTCCAACATCTTGCAAAAATTATGCATCGAAATCTTCTTGTTGTGAATTTATCACAACAAAGTGACAGTAGTGATCTTCTTGGTGGGTTCAAACCTGTTGATGCTAAAGTTCTTGCAAGTCCACTTAAAGAGGAATTTGACAAACTTTTTGAGAGGACATTTTCTATTCGACGAAATTCACGTTTCTTGGAAACTGTCCGAAAAGTATACGTTGCAAATAAATATGATAAGTTTGTATCTCTGATGAGGCAAGCTATTAAAATGTCTGGACAAAAATTCAACGAAGACCAAAATAATGATACAATTATCGATAATCAAGATAAAAATTCATTGCAAAATCATTCTTCTCGAAAGTCTTCAAATCCTGAATTACGGAATCGTTGGAAAATATTCGAAAATGCTGTTAATAAGTTTGAAAGTCAACAAGATCAAATACGTAATAAATTCGTTTTTAGTTTTGTAGAAGGCTTGTTAGTAAAAGCTGTAACAAAAGGAGATTGGATACTTTTAGATGAAATTAATTTGGCTTCAACAGAAACATTGGAATGCTTGAGTGGCATGCTCCAAGATTCACAAGGTTCTTTGTTATTGACCGAAAAAGGTGATATTGAACCAGTTAAAAGACATCCAAATTTTCGTGTTTTTGCTTGTATGAATCCTGCTACCGATGTAGGTAAGCGAAATTTACCTCCGGGATTGAGAAATCGTTTTACAGAGTTTTATGTCCATCCTCCTGATAAAAGACGAGATGATTTGTTGACTATAGTCAAACAATATTTAACTGGTTACGTTCATGGTGATGAACATGCTTGTACAGATATTGTAGAATTTTATGTCGCTGTCAAGGAATTACAACAACAGCATATAATTGCTGATGGTGCAAATCAAAAACTTCATTTCAGTATGAGGACATTAACTCGTGCGTTAAGTTATGTAGCGCAAATAACACCATCTTATGGATTGAGACGTTCTATATATGAGGGATTTTGTATGACCTTTTTAACGCAATTAAATAAAGAAAGTGAAATTTTGTTGAGAGGTTTAGTAGAGAAATTTTTACTGAATGGTGTCAAAAATCCCAAGAATTTAATTACACAAATTCCTAGACAGCCTTTAAATGGTAATTACATTCAATTTGGGTATTTCTGGCTTGAATTAGGAGATTTTCCTGAAGATATGCCTCATTATATATTAACGCCATCTGTTAAAAAGAATTTGGACAATCTTTCAAGAGTTGTAATGAGTGGGAAATTCCCTGTCTTAATTCAAGGTCCTACGTCTGCTGGTAAAACAAGTATGATCCAATATTTAGCTAAACGTACTGGACATCGCTTTGTGAGAATCAACAATCATGAACATACTGACATTCAAGAATATCTAGGAACCTATGTTTCTAATTCTGAAGGAAAACTTGAATTTCAAGAAGGAGTGCTAATTGAAGCATTGAAGAAAGGATATTGGATTGTGTTGGATGAATTGAATTTGGCACCAACAGATGTTTTGGAAGCTTTAAATAGATTATTGGATGATAATAGGGAGTTGTTGATTCCAGAAACTCAAGAAATTGTCAAACCTCATAAAGATTTTATGTTGTTTGCAACTCAGAATCCTCCCGGATTATATGGAGGTCGTAAGGTACTTTCGCGTGCTTTTCGTAATAGATTTTTGGAACTACATTTTAATGATATACCGGAAGATGAATTAGAAACTATTCTTTCAGAAAGATGTAAAATTGCTCCTTCTTATTGTAAACGACTTGTACAAGTTTATAAGCATTTAATGGAGAGAAGACAAGGAACAAGAATCTTTGAACAAAAGCACGGATATATTACTTTGAGAGATTTATTTCGTTGGGCAGAAAGAGGTGCTGTAGGATATCAGGAATTAGCGGAGCAAGGATATATGCTTTTAGCTGAGAGAATAAGGAAACCTGATGAAAAGTTGGTCGTAAAACAAGTTTTGGAATCAGTTATGAAAATAACAATTAATGAACACAAAATGTATGATTGCTCAAACTTGGAAGAGTTTAAAATATATGTATCCTCGAGACATGGCAAAGCTGATATTGTATGGACTAAGTCTATGAAACGTTTATTTACTTTGGTTTCTCAATGCTTAAAGTTCAATGAGCCAATTTTATTGGTTGGCGAAACCGGTTGTGGGAAAACAACAGTATGTCAAATGTTGGCGAAAGTAGAGAATAAAGAATTACATATTGTTAATTGTCATCATAGTACTGAGACAGCTGATTTGCTTGGTGGTCAAAGGCCGCTAAGAAATAAGGGAAATTTGAATAATGGTCTTAAACGCGATTTGATTGAATTTTTAAGAAAATACGCGTCTCAAGAAAACATATGTTTAGAAGATATGGATTTGAATCAGTTGATTACTCTATTCCAAGATTTCTGTAAAGATGAGAAGTGGAATATGACTTCAACAATATTCAGTGGAAATATTGAGGAACTTACATCTTTACGCTTAAGGTGTAAACAAGTTCGCACATTATTTGAATGGCATGATGGTCCGTTAGTTCAAGCCATGAAGAATGGCAATTTCTTTTTACTTGATGAGATATCCTTAGCAGACGATTCAGTTATCGAACGTCTCAATAGTGTTCTTGAACCAAATAGGATTTTATTTCTAGCAGAAAAAGGTGGAAAACATGTCGAGGAATTAATTGCAAGAGATGGCTTTCAATTTTTGGCAACTATGAATCCTGGAGGTGATTATGGTAAAAAAGAATTGTCCCCAGCACTGAGGAATCGATTTACAGAAATTTGGGTTCCATCAGTTACAGATCATGAAGATTTATTGCAGATAATTGAGAAACAATTTGCACACGAGAATTTAGCAGGTTATGGCCACAAGATGCTTGATTTTATAAAGTGGTTTTCACATTCATTGAACAATAATCGTATCATTAGTTTGCGAGATATTTTATCATGGGTTTTATTCATGAATTCTACAGTAGAACAATTGGGACCGCATGAATCTTTTATCCATGGAGGTAGTCTTGTATTCTTGGATGGTCTCGGTTCCAATGCAGCATCTGGATCATTGTTATCCGGACATGTGTTGAAAGAATTTCGAGTAAGATGTTTTGCAAAATTATTAGAATTGAAGGATAATTTTAAACAAGATAATGTTTTTAGGCGAATTTTTACAAATGAAAATGAGAAAATTCATCATACGGAATCGTTATTTGGAATCCACCCATTTTATATACCAAAAGGAACATTTGGTAACTATCAAATTACTTTCACTTTGCAGGCGCCAACGACATTGGATAATGCTATGCGTGTACTTCGAGCCATGCAATTAAAGAAACCAATATTATTAGAAGGAAGTCCTGGAGTAGGAAAAACAAGTCTAATTACAGCACTAGCAACAGCATCTGGACATAAACTTATTCGAATTAATTTATCCGAACAAACAGATTTAATGGATTTGTTTGGTTCTGATCTTCCTGTAGAAGGTGGTAGTAATTGTGAATTTGCATGGCGCGACGCACCATTTCTTCAAGCGATGAAATCTGGTGACTGGGTTCTCTTAGATGAATTGAATCTTGCTTCTCAGTCAGTTTTAGAAGGTCTCAATTCATGTTTAGATCATCGCGGTGCTGTATATATACCCGAATTAAACAAGGAGTTCCTTTGTTCTAAAGAATTTCGTGTTTTTGGTGCACAGAATCCTTTACATCAAGGTGGAGGAAGAAAAGGACTTCCAAGATCCTTCATCAATCGGTTCACACAAGTTTATATTGAACAACTTACTAAAATTGACATGCTTTTTATTGCTAAATGTCTTTACTCTCAATTTGATGATTCATTATTAGAAAAAATAATAGACTTTAACAATCGAATGTACGAAGATACTATGATTAAGTGTTTATTTGGTAGAAATGGTGCTCCTTGGGAATTCAACTTACGCGATGTTTTTCGCTGGTTAGAGCTTTTAACAAATGATAAGGGTTTCGGATTTAATTCTAATCCTGATCAATATCTGGACCTAATTTATTTGCAGAGAATGAGAACTATCGAAGATAGGAATTATGTTATTAATGTGTTTAATGAAATTTTTGATAGAGATTATCAACAACCAAAGAATCCTTATTATCATATTGATTCACGTTATATTCAGATCGGTCATTCTCTTCTTCAACGTCAATCTACTTGTGGATATAAATCTCTAGAGAATTCACTTCATATTCTACATTCTCACTTGAGACCTTTAGAATCCCTAATGAAATGTGTAGAATTCAATTGGATGGTAATTCTTACTGGGCATGAAGCAACCGGAAAAACAAGTCTTGTTAGATTGTTGGCTAATTTAACTGGTAATCATCTTGAGGAATTTGCAATGAATAGTTCTGTCGATACAATCGAACTACTTGGTGGATTCGAACAAGTAGATTTAGCTAGACATCGACAAAGAGTTATTGATGAATTAAGACGATTATCTTTTGAAATGACAAAGGAAGTTCTGCTTGTTTCACATTCAATTGATTTATCTGAAGATAATGATTCATTACAAGTCTTAAGAAAACTTAATGAAGTATTATTTACTTTGGAAAATCATCTTAAATTTAGTACTCAAAATGCAACAATTAATCGAAGTTCTTCATCTCAGTTGGATTATGTAATAGTTGACCAACTGTTAGACATTCTACAACAAACAATGACCAAATATAATTTGCATTCAAGATTTGATAATGAACAAAGTTCTCTGTTGAATAAAATTACAACCCTTAAATTGCTCGAAAGTGGACCTGTTACTGGTCGGTTTGAATGGATCGATGGAATTCTTATAAATGCGCTTCAAAATGGTCATTGGTTGTTGATTGATAATGCCAATCTTTGTAACCCATCTGTTTTGGATAGGCTCAACTCATTAATGGAACCAAATGGGGTTTTGATGATAAACGAGAGAGGTCTTATAGATGGCGATGTGAAAATTATTCGACCTCATAAAAACTTTAGGTTATTTATGACTACTGATCCAAGAAATGGTGAATTATCAAGAGCTATGAGGAATCGTGGCGTAGAAATATCCTTGTTGAAAACAGAACTTTTTAAAAATCAGCAAGACATAGCTAAAATTGGAAATGGACTCGGACTTCATGTCTTAGAACTTCCCGCTTTTATGAATAATTTTCAGTTTAGTGTAGAAGAAAATTCTTACATGTTAACTTTATTTAGTCTGAAACAAAGTATAAGAGAATATATCTTATTTTCTAGATTTATTATTGAGATGCTGCAGCGAGGCGAAGGATTACTACAGGCTTTACATAAAGCTCTTGGACAAATTTATTTTGTTAACCTCGTCCCGGATGGATTGATAAAGTATCTTCAAAATTTTACAAATAAATATAGTATCGGCAATAAAGATATCTTTCTCTGTACCTTATCTCCTACAAATTATCCAGTATTCAATGGAGGAATTTTTATTAAGAAAGAGTCAAGATTGGCTATGATTGACCTTCAAGGATCTTATATGATGCATCTTTTATTCAAATATGGATTTTCTAAATTAAGCCAAAATGACTCTTCACTACAAGAATTGCTTGTATCTTGTGATTACTTTGTTGAAAATACTTCTTTAGATGATATCTCCTTGAGGAATCGCTGGATTGGTTTTGTTTCTTCTTTAATTCAGTCATTTAATTTGACGATAATTCAAGGGATAAATGTCTTAGATTATATCAAATTCATGAATGACACTATGATTGGACATCCACTTGTTTCTCATCTGAATGAAATTAAAAATCAGTTAGCCAAATTAATTAACCTGAATGCATCTTATGTATCGTGTCAGGTGAGTTATATTTTCTTTCTGTAAGTTATCTTGATTTCTAAATTCCTCCGTTTTAATAAAAATTTTAACTTCTTCCTTAGCCTTTTGATATTACTAGTAATTATCCTTTGGTTAAATCAATTAGTCGCTTCGATAATGGGAAATACAATAACGATAAGAATGAGATAATATATAATTTATGGAATCAGTATTCTCTTAAAATTAAAGTGTTTAACCTTATGAAGAGATTGCAAAGACAAGATTACATTGAAAATTTAACTTATGAGAAGGCGACACGGGAAAAAGTGTCTAAATTGACTTTATCCCAACAGTCATATTGTTATCACCACGGTAGAATATCAAAGAATCAATTAAGTCATCTTGTTATAGCTAATCTTTTTCCATTTTTACAAGAATTTAAAAATTTTGTAAGAATATGGATTAATCAAGAGAATTGCGAAGAATCAGACGTAATTATTAATCTTTGAAAAAATCGTTTTTTTTTTCCTTTAGAATATTATTAAATAATTAATAATATCTTATGTTTGTAGGTTAAATTATTCAATAATGTATTAGATTATCGTGAGTTTTTATGGAAATGTCTGCAGCAAAATTTGCTTGACCTTGGTGAATTATATGTATGCATCAAAATGGTTAAAGGGGCCCTGAATCATTTGATTGATAAATTTAAAGAGCACGCGAAACATTTGCTCACTATATTTGACAGCATAACTGAGGACACTGAATTAACAACAGGAAAGTTCATGAACGTTTTATGGAAACGATTTCATCATATAACGTTTTCGAGAATCGATCTATTTAAACTAAAACAGGAATTATTCGAAGTCATTGTTGATAAAAATGTCGAATATAAAAGTGAGACAATTATGATAATCATTTTAACAAGTTATTTGTTTGTTTGTTTGTTATGTTTTATATCTAATTAATCTACATTAATAGATTATGGAAAAGTACAGTTACTAGATATAGAGTTGAAAGTGATGTTGGTAGATGCTGTTGCAACGTTGTATTTTATTGATGAAAATCAAAACTCTGAGTCAATGAATGAATTGTTAACTTCTTTACAAAAGATTCCTGAGGTAAATATTTATTGTCGTTAATGATTATTTGCGAAATATTACAATATTAACTACGGTCATAATATATATATATATATATATTTTTTTTTTTTTTTGATAAAATAGTGTATTCAAAAGAATTTACAAAGTTTACGGGAAAAATCACAGTCCGTAGGTCAAATCAACCCGTTACCATTGATTGATTATTTTAATTTAATTCGAGAGATGCAAATTGTATCACAATTACAGTTAGCAGCTTCGCAAGGAGCCGATCTGAATGATGTAAGTTATCAAGTAACGATACTTTCATTTTTGAACATGATCCCATTTAATATTTTGTCTATATTTTTTATGAAGGGAAATTACCGGATGATTCTTGATCAAATCTCAGAATTTCGTGACTTTGCTTTAAAAAATTGTTCTTGGTTTCCATTAGATTTTGTTCCTTATCAACGGCTTTTATGGATTTATGGACCTGGATCTAAAGGTTTTTATAATATGATAAATATGATAGAAATACATTTGCATAATAATAAAAACTAATAAGGTTTGTTGACATGTTTTTGTAGTGCCGGATGATAAAGCGAGGATTATTTTCAATAATATTTTGCAAGATATCATATATGAATGGCATAATAAATTATGGAATAATTCGTTTAACAATTTATATATAAGTGAAGAGAATTTAGATGCAAATATATTCTTAAAAGTAAGCTTTTTTTTTGATCATCCATATTATCATTTCTTTAAATTATTGTTATTAATTCCAATATTTTTAGAATACTGAAGGGCCTGGGAGATTATTCCAAAGCGTTTTAAGCTTTTATTATTTTAATTACACGTAGGTAAACAAAGATTTTTCCTAAGAAAAGAATATTCTAAATTTTAAATTTCGTTTTTATAGTCACCAAGTACAATCTACATCTGTCGGGTCATTCAACACCGTACTGGCTCAACTTGGAGAATATGGAAAGCGTACAGGAAATGAATTTCTTTACAATATCAATCGAAGATATGTAGACTTTACGTGTCTCATTCAACAAGTTAAACAAGTAAGTTAATAAAACGTTAACAATCTAATGTATAAATATTTATTTATTAAAAAACAATTCTTTTAAATTAGATTTTTATACCATTAAAAGATAAAATTTCGCAAGAAAATATTCGTGAAATTAATGAAAGACTTGATACTGCTATTAATGTTGTTAATTCTTTGTTGAATTACAATGTCATCAATAATGAATCATTACCATTATCAATTGCTGTAGAATCTCTTCACATTGTGTCTAGTGTCTTGAAAGAAATAGTTGATCCCGCTTTGCGGATCGCTTTAAATCAATGGATCATTCCATCGATTCTTTTGATAATTCAAATATTAGAAGAATTTAATCCGTTACAATCGAATGAGAATGTTGTTCAGAAAATAGGCAAAGTTTGGGTTTTTCTTTCTCTAGGATTTATCTCTTTGTATATACCAAATTATCCACTTGATCCAACAGCCGAAGCACGTTCGAGATGTCACTTTCTTCAGCTTAAACAATCGAACTTAGAAACTGAAATTGAAATTCGCACAAGAATTGAACAAAATTTCACTGGCGAATGTGATAATTGTAAGATAGAAGATTGTAAAAAAAGTTTAGAGGAAGTTAAATTGCTTCTTGGTCGTGCATCGGTTAATTTATCCATAAGGCCGGAACGGTCACAACTTAATGAACTTTTTAAACATATTCATTACATTTGTAATAATGTCATAGATGAACAACATATTTTGGAACTTTTGAATGATTTTGAAAATGGTAGTGATTCTGCTATTTTTCAGCGGGAAAGTTTGTTTCAAGAAAAAATAATGCAATTTATTCAACGTATGTCATCGAATTATCCCCTCTATCAAGATTTATTGCAGCCATTATATGTTACTCTCTTTCAAGTTAAATATGGAGTCCGAATAGTAGCTGCTTCTTACAAAAATCTCGTTTCTGCACGAGATAAATTAATATATAGTATTGTAAAATCTTTGATAAATATCACCAAGCTAGGATGCTCTAAGAAATGTATTGATGTTATAACAACCCAAGAATCATGTGTAATTGTCAAAGGTCTAATTTTCTCACAATATCCAAAACAAGACAAATGGGATCAATATATCAAATATCTCATTGTCATTTTGTATTGCATGTATTATCATATATCAAAACGTGGGAATATTATTTTTGAAGATTTTGGTTCCATTCAACGTATCTTTGGGGAATTAACTGATATCTATGCTGTTGCTGAAGAGCAAAAAAACAAAATTACTCAAGAGAATGAGAGTTTATATAGAAACAAGACGAAAATATACAAGCAAGTCACTGAAGAACAATATTTTGAATATGAATTTAAGCAAATGTTTCCAGATTTTAGTCACGATTTTGCAGATTTAAATGATCATGTAGAAATTGATTCCAACATAGATTTTACTCAATTTGAAGAAAATATTTCAATTGTGAATGAAGAAATTCTTTGCGAGATAGGCAAATTATATACAAAGCTTGTGACTGATTTCTACCTAAATTCATCACAAAAAATTTTAAATTTTGACGTTCCAACCCACGAAGTTTTTTGGAAATCATTTACCATGGCACGAGATTTATCGTTACTTACTGGCAAAATCTATTCTGAGGAATTTGATGAAGTAATCGTAACTTCTCAAATTTTAGGAACGTCTCTTTTGAAAAAATGGTTAACTGATGGTATTGAACCTGGATATGATGCGTGCAGTACTACTAAAATTACTGATGTGAGAATATATGATTTTTACAAAGACCAAAACATTATTGAAGCCAAGAAGTTGGCTCCGGTAATTTCCGATCTTCAAAAACGTGTCAAAGAATTACTTGAAATGTGGCCTGAGCATGCTATTCTTCAACAACTTAATACAATATGTGATAGAATTCAAGGGTTTGCATTAAATTCGTCTATTGCAAAATTTCTCACTGGATTAGAGATCTTATTTCAAAAGACAGAAGATTGGGAAGCTTATGCTAATCGTGACGTATCAATAAAGATTCATAGGGAAAAGATTACAAATCTTATCGTACAATGGCGCCAATTAGAACTAACTTGTTGGCCAAACCTGCTTACAGCTCAAGACAAATATTATGAAAGATCTGCTTACAAGTGGTGGTTTCACCTTTACAGTTGTATTGTTCATCCTATTGATTCATTGTGTATCAAGGCTGATAAAAATGAGAGAACCGATCAAAATTTCAAAGATCATATCTCTGAGATAGTTCGAACACTTGATCAATTTTTACAATCTTCAAAAATGGGCGATTTTAAGGCTCGATTAGATTTGATTCATGCTTTCTATTTGCATCTTTGCATGAAAGATTATTTTCTGATGAGAAATACTAGCAAAGAACCTATGGAATTTACACATGCCTCATTTTACTCCAGAGCTGCTGATGCATTATTAAATGTATACAAGTATTATGGTCAATTTTTAGTTCACAATGCCAGCACTTTAAACGAATTTCGTAAGCCTATTGAAAAAGAATTGAAACAATTTGTGAAGATTGCTAGTTGGAAAGATGTTAATATACATGCATTGAAACAAAGTGCTCAGAAAACCCATAGACAATTAAACAAATGTATTCGAAAATATAAAGATATCCTAAATAAACCGATTATGGATGTAGTAACAAATTATCAGATGAATATGACGACGATTCATTCTAGAGAAAATGATGTTATTAGACAAGCCTTAACTCCTTTTGAGGAATGGATTACTGATTGTGAACCGACTGATCCAATTGAAAGAATTTCAGAATTGCAAAATTCGTTTAGCAAACAAACTTTACCTGTTCCTGAACGTTTCATAAATATCAGAAATACTTTGAAGAAGCTTCGTTCATACTGTCAACAAGATATTTTCATCAAAATGCAGTCGGTTTATAACAGAGCTCTTGATGATTTTGCTACCGAAATAATTTTGCGTATCAAAAAGTTTCAAGAAGAGACACCAGCTTTAGTGAACGAAGAAAACAAGAACATTATAAAAAATCAAAAGTTAATTAAGAAAAAGTCTATGGTTGACCTTTTGAGAGAATTGAAACGTCTTGGATTATATTACTTTCCTAATAAGAATATAATTGAACAACAGCAAAATATTGTTGGATATATGTTACAGCTTCCTAGAGTAGAATTGGAGAATTCTTTATCTATGATCGGTGACTTTGAAATTTTCAAAAATTTATCTTCTGTTAAGGATGAAATAAAGGAAACAATTTCTATCTGGATCAAAGCTGATGAATATTATTATAAGATTATTGCGAGAATGATTCATCTTCGAAATGTTGCAGCCAGTCATTCAAAGGATTTAACTTCACAAGAAGTTCAAAAAGGACTTGGTTTTACTGAAGATTTATTGCATCTTTTAATTAAAGAACGCAAAAATCTACAAGTTCTTGACAAGAAATATGTTGGACTTTTAGGAGTATTGACTCAATTATCGAGAATTTATTCTTCCTATAATGCTGAACATTCCAATACAAAAGTTTGTGAATGTTTGTCATTTTGTTCAGTTGATGAACGTACATTGCGAAATTTCAAAGAAATTTTGGACGATTTAACTTCATTATTGTTTCATTCATGTGTAATTCTGGATATACAAAAACAAAGTGAACAATCAAATTCATTTAATCATTTCGAAGAGATCGGCACAGGACTACACGATTGGTTTGATAGAATTTCTTCAATTCGTAAGGATTTTACTCGTTTGTTTGATCAGGAAGTTTTGTTTCCTGAGTATACTATAGAGAAAAAAGCAATAATCACTAAGGATATTATTAAACTAGTTAAAAGTAATATGTTGTTGATTGATGGTCTTTATCAATTCGCCAGAGATTACTCTTCCCGAATTAAAGATTTCTATCATATATTGGCACCAATTTTTGATTATATAAATAGTCGTATTGGAAATATTTATTTCACTAATACAGTTCATAACGAAATGAATTTAGATATTCAGACAACGACTGTTCTTGGAAATATGACGAAAAAAGTGAATGATTTAATGGATGCAGTCCTTGTAGCTATTCAGGATTTACAAAAGTTATCTGTCGAACAAACCAGAGATATTTCGAATTCGTCATCAGTTGAAGATGAAGAAAATGGTGATAATATGCCTGATGGATATATACGTCAAGAACATGAACGCGTATTAAACCTCGGAAAACATTTACGTATATCTCTGATTCTTGAAAGATTTAACATTCTTCATGATCAACTTATTAATTTAATGGATGACGAAAGGTATAACAATTTGGAATGCCAAGATTTAATTTCGAATTTGTTACAAAGAATATTCCCATTTATTCAACAATACTATCTAGTCTTTCAATATTTTTTGAATAGTTTTATTTATCATCATAAGTCGTTATGCAAATTAACCTACGTACTTTGCAATTCGTTTGCTACGGTTTTCATGAAAGGTTATTGTATGCCACAAATGGAATCAGGTGATGGCGAAGAAGGAGATGTCGAGGAAAATGCTCAAGGTACTGGTATCGGAGAAGGTGAAGGTACTAAGGATGTAAGTGAAGAGATTGAAGATGAAGAACAAGTATTAGGAAATCAAAATGAAAAGGAGGATCGAGATTCAGCTAATGACCAGCCGAATTTAAAAAAAGACAAAGGGATTGAAATGGAAAATGACTTTGAAGGAACTATTGAAGATGTAGAAGATGATGAAAACCGAGACGACAATGAGTCAAGTGAAGAAATTTCCGAAAATATAGAACAAGAAATGGGTCAATTTGATGATAATGACCCTGATGCAATAGATGAAAAGATGTGGGGGGATGATTCTGCAGATGATGTAGAAGATGGTAAAAAAACAACTGATATAAAACAAGAGTCTGGAGCTCAGGGTGAGACGGATATTGTTGCTAAGGAAGATCAAGGAGATATTACGCAAGATTCTCAAAAAAGGAATACGGAGAATGGAGAAATGACTGTAGATGATGATAATCAACAAGAGTCTTCGGAAGCAGAAGATCAAAGCGATAATGATGATGATATTAATGAAGAATTCAATGATAATTTCGATAAACAAGACCATTTTAATGTCGATATCCCTCAAGCTGAAACTTTAGAACTTCCTGAAGACATGATGATCGATGATATAGAAGGAAGTACAAATGATAAAGACGAAGAAATAAATGATTATGATTCCCCCTCAAATATGGACATTGATAAGCCAGAAATGCAGACAAAGGATAATATTCAAGATGATTTCAATGATGCAATGGAAACAGATGATATAGATGATTTGGCAAACTTAAATGATGATTCAATTTCTAATGAAGCAAAAAATGAAAATAAAATTGGCGTTGAAAATATTGATGAAATTTCTGATGAGAATCAAGAAGAAAGCTCTAAGGATGAGGTGCCAAAAGAACGACCTGATCACAAGAATCAACTTTTTACTGATAATAATCAATTAGAATATATGAATATTGAAGAAGAACAGAATATTTCATCTAATCAAGAACAACCAAATTCTGATGCACCGGCAGAAAATGCATTTGGTGTTGATGGAGAATCCGGTAAAACAAATGCAACGCCATCCAAATCATCTGGAAATGGAATTGAACAATCGTTACAAGAAATCGAAAATCAAGACCCTAATAATAATAATAACAGTTCGCAATTTAAGTCTAAAGGTGAATCTCACTCGAATAATACAAATGAATTAAATATCTGTGAAAACACTGTTGAGAACCAAAATAAAGATCAAAGTACAAATGATGTTAATCCACATCGAAGTCTCGGTGATGCTCTAAAGCAATGGAGACGCCGTCTTGACAACATTGTTACAGGAGACGAAAGTACATCTGAACAAGAGAAAAATCTTGAACAAAATCAAATCATAAATGAAAATCAAACGTTCGAATTTCTTGAAAATGATGAAGAATCTCATAATCTTCAAACGATGGGAGCAGCAGAAGAGTATCAATCAAAAGAGACCGGAGCTATTAACAATGATGAACAGCACTATAATTATGAATCAAGTTATGCGGCTGAAGATAATGAAATAGATTACAATCATTCTCAGAAAGATGAAATTGTTAATGATCTTCCAATGAATGATTATACCTCTAATAATGAACACGAGAAAGGAGCGATTCTTTCAATGCAAATTGTAAAAAAAGATGGAGAGCAACAATTGTCTGACGAAATATCTAATCCTCAAAGTGTTTATTCTGCTAGTTTTGCACATAAACCTTTGTCTCAGGAAGAAATTGAGAGTTTACGTCAAGATTTAGAAATTAAATTAACAGATTGGAGACAATCCGGAAGAGATCTTAACAAGGCTAGAGAATTGTGGCAAAAATATGAAAATCTTACTTATGATCTAGCAAATGGACTCTGTGAACAATTGAGATTAATACTTGAACCTACACTTGCTACAAGACTTAAAGGTGATTATCGAACTGGCAAACGACTTAATATGAAAAGGATTATACCATATATCGCTAGTGATTTTAAAAAGGACAAAATTTGGCTTCGTCGTACTAAACCAAGTAAAAGACAGTATCAAGTCATGATTGCTGTTGATGATTCGAAATCAATGTGTGAAACTCATTCGATTCAGTTAGCTTATGAAACTTTAGCACTTATCTCGAAAGCACTTTCGCAGCTTGAAGTAGGAGATCTTTCAATTGTTAGCTTTGGTGAAAAAGTTCAATTGCTTCATCCTTTTGATCGTCCATTCAATGGTGAAGCAGGAGCTCAAGTATTACAACAATTTACATTTGAACAAAATAAAACATATGTTCGATCTCTCATGGAAACTTCAATCACACTTTTGGAACACGCTAAGAATAATTATAGTAATAGTGCACAAAATAAGGAATTATGGCAACTTCAGCTTATAATATCAGATGGCGTTTGCGAAGATCATGAAAGTCTTAAATCTCTTGTTCGAAGAGCTGTTGATGCACGAATAATGGTAGTATTTATAATCGTTGATAACAAATCAGGAAAAGATTCAATCATGTCAATAAACCATGTAAAATATAAATCAATTAATGGACGTATGACAATACAGATGGAAAGATATTTAGATACTTTTCCTTTCGATTATTATGTAGTTTTAAGAGATATTAATGCTTTATCAGAAACTTTGGCAGATGCATTGAGACAATATTTTAGTATTATAAGTCAAAATAATGAATAAGATTTTATTGTAATTTTGTAATTTAAACCTTAAAATTCAGATACAAATTAAAAAATAAACTAAAATTTGTTACGTGCGTGCAGATGTCACGTCAGAGTAGGGACGATGATTTTTTTTTATTTCACATAATAACACATAATCACAAAATTTTTGTGATATAAGCAAAAATTAGGAAAAATTTTTTTTTCATATAATATAATATATCAGAATTTCTCCACATCTAAAAATGGGGTAATCACATGATCATAGTAAAGAGTCTTTATCACGTGTAGTCAATTTTCATTTAAATCTTAATGCCATAAAATTTTCAAAATTTTGGTGAATTACTTCCCGCTTTAGATGATCTAATAAAATATAGATTTTATCTCACAAATTATCACAAAATTAAGCTTATTATGCATCAAAATATCACAAAATAATATCACAACAAAAAATCATCGTCCCTGAGTCAGACCTCTATATAATCACCAAATAAAATCAATGTGACTATATAGAGGGCTGACTGATATTTAAAACGTTATTCCCGATATATTTGCTCGAAAAATGTATTCAAATGCAGGTTTTAGAGAAGGTCCACAATGGTTTGCAAATGATACTGTATCAACAAATAGACGTTATTTTGCTCGAGGAATAAATACAGAGTCAAGTAAACATCAATTAAGAGGAATAATTAATGCTCTGAAGCATGCCACAAAAAGTTTACCTATTGAACAACAGCTTGTTAAATTTTCTGAAATTCCCAAAACGCTTGATGAAACACCTATTCCAGATATAATTCATGGTACTTTATTGTTTTTTGCTGAACGGTTCAAAGATTGGTTAAGCATCTCTTTTCTTTAATTTATCAATTATCGCAAAATTAAATAATAAAAATTCCCTAATTATTATTTTTTTTTCAATGATAGCGATCACAATGTAATACGTCGATGTATCCTTAAAATCCTTAAGGATAGCGAAAAACATATTACACAAAATTCACAAAGTTCAGAACTAGAACAAACTATAAGGAAAATTTTTTTCTTATTGGAAAACCAAAGTAATGATCCTATAGCTCGCGCTCTTACATTAAGGTTGGATTTTCTTTAAATTGCTACGATTATGATGAAGATTAATATTTATAAACAAAATTTAAAATCAAAATAGATGTCTTGGTTATATGTCAGTTTTATTAATAGAACGACTTGATATACAACATGGGTAAATTCATCCACGATAATTTTTTCGACAGGATGCAAAAACTTTTTTGATCGGTCTTAGATACAATTATTATTATTATTATTAGAATCCTACAACGTTTAGATTCACCTGTTGAAATTGAAGTGAATGCGGCTATTTTTGCTGCAGATAAATTATGTTCAAAAACCGATAAATTCTCAGCTCTTGCATATGAGAGATTTGTTACTTTGCTTCAAGGTACAGATATGTGATTACAAAGAGTATATTATTAATAAATATATTTTTAATTTTAAGTCTTATTTTTGATTAAAAGCTAATCATGTTTCCCTGGCCTTCAAAACAAAGTTGATACGCGTATTTCGCCATATGCATTGGGATATCAATTTGGCTCGTAAGGCAAGTGAAATATTATCTTCCCATTTTTTTGTTTATATTTATTTTATCATATTCGATTGATTATAATTATCTTATTGACCTATAGACAAGAGTTATATGTCTTCAGTTACTTGAACAATATTCCGATGAAGAATTTGTTTTGACCATATTGAAGACTTTGACATTCTTATCAAATCGTGCACTTGTTGATAGAACTGATCAAGTGAGAAATTTCATGTTGGACTTGTAATTTGAGTGAATTACTTTATAATCGTTTGTCTAAAAAAAAAAGTTGATATTCTTATAATTTCAAGATTTAATTTCCTTTAGATTAATTTATTGTTTAAATATGCGCAAAATGATACTCGTGAATGTGTTAAGACAAGTTCTTTAGCATATTTGATCAATATTGCACAAAAAGATTTGACTTTTGAAATTTCGCATGTCTTGGTAAATACCTCTCTGGTTTTTTACATTCGAATAATTACAATTAATATCTAATGATAATAAAATTGATATTAGATATTGTTGAATATCGCGACTAGTGCACGGGAACTTAGTGTCAAAGCTAAGGCATTACGTGTTTTGACTATATTGTTTGAGCAAACGAGGCTTCTTTGTGAAATTTCATCAATAGATACAGAGCAAGAAATTCGTTTAGAAGCACTCCATTATATCCAACAATGTGAAGATATGATTCAGGATCAAATAATCGAAATAAACGTTATTGCAGTGATGTTAATGTCTGTAATAATAATTGAATCAAACCGAATTGAGTCAATATCAAATATTTTGGTCAGTCCAGAATGGGGTAAGATATTATATTAAAATTTTATATGTTTGCAAATGACTTAATATTCATGAGTGCAAAATTTGTTTAAAGAGACATATTTTAGTGAGCTCTGTAAAAGAATTGCAGAGTTAATACTATCGAATACAATTCAATTGATGCAATTTATATCTATTAATCAAGTTGAACGTGATAAGTATATTAAACTGGTAATTTTGTATTAATTTATAAGCTTTACAATTTTAATTTATTGCTCTATTTAACATAATAGTTTTATTTAAAAATAGATACAAGAATACTTGAAATGTTTATATTCAATTTGTTTATCAGATAATAATTTGATCAAGGATGCATCAAAAATGATTATTAGAATATTACAAGAATATATTGAGACTAGTTATGGTATATTTTAAATTTTTAAATTTACTCCGAATTTCGAAAGATTTAATAATAAGTAATTTTTTTTTTAAGATGATGTATTTGCTCAGTTGTCCAAGTTTCTTCTTAAAATTTCCGAATATAAAGAATCAATAATACAGGATTTAAGAAAAGACATATTTTTCTTTATGAAATCTGATGAACTTGTCGAAATGACTCGTTCATTCGTAAGTTTATATATTATAATTCGTCTTGTCACAATTATGTATAATTAATTTACTATATACTTTTTTTCTAGACTATGATAGCAAAGACAGTTTTAAAAGCACAACCTGATAATGTGAGACAAGCGAAAGAATTTAAGGAATTGTTTATGGAAAGAATCAATAAGTTTGGAAATTTTCAGGACGGAAGGTACACACAAAATCAATGGGATATTTATTTAATTGGATTAGAAGCTGGAAAGTCTGGATATTATTCAATTATGGGTGCCATAGTAACTAATTTTGTAAATGAGGTTGGTTCTTGTGATAATTTAATAATTATCCTATAACTTTGATGAATAATTTTAAGAAATTCCATTTAAACTTTTTAGGTAGATGTTGAAGCACATCGATTTTGGCTTAGAGCATTAAGTAATGCATCAAATGCCGAACAAATGATTTTGGAAAATATTGAAATAATTCAAACGCAGCTTGATTTATTCGATGAAGGCGTTAAATTCTATTCGAAATGTGATACCGAGTTAAGTGTAAGTATTTTTATTTATTACTTTATTATTTATTAGGTAATATTAATTTCTTATTATTTTATAGGGTTTGATGTCTTTGATTGATAATAGTGGAGTTCGTGTATTTGGGAAATGGTTTTGTCAACTTAGGGCCAGATTCTTTTCTATTATGAAACTTATTTTAGCTCAGTTAAATTTTTTGTCTTCAAAGACACCAAAATTACTTGATCCTGAAGTTGTACGTACATTTATTGTAAAAATAATTTTCTTGTTATTATTTAAAACTGATTTAAATGGATCTTTTTTAGGTAAATATTGATGAGTCGTTGATACTATTGGCTCGCATGCATGAGTTTGTAGCTCATTCGTTTTTAGATATTGATGCCGAAAGTTTAGCAATTCTAGAATCATATCAGATATGCTGTTTGGTGTTAGCATACGCTATACAGCGTTTTCTCGTCCCCTCAAGTCAGAAGTATGTTTTAAGTCAATCTGTAATTAAAATTGAATTTATTTATTAATTTATCATCATTCATTATTAGGGAAGAATCTATTGATCCTATATTACTTCCATTGATTCGGCTTGCACATCGTAATGAAAATGATTCTATTCTTTTAGGACAAGTTAATGATATGAATTCACGAAAAAATAAAGTACAATATGTGTTACGGTCAAGATGTATTGGTGTTTTAAGAGCTATAGAAAATTTTCGTGCTGATGGAATATTAAGCGTAAGAATTATAATATTAAATACTTTATTTATTGAAAGATTAAATGAAAAATATCTTCTTATCATAGAATATCGCGACACAATTAAGTCAATTTGTACTTTTCATTTTGAGTGTTCCAATAAATTTACCACCATTTTTCTTTGAAAACCAACAAGGAACTCATATTAAGGTATTGTGATTTTATGTTATGAATCATGATTTAATTGATCAGATATTTAATTTTCAAAATTTTGCAAATAGTGGAGTAAAGTACCTGCATTAGGTTGGAGTCAGTCTGGAAGTAGAGTTTCTTCAACTACAATATCGGATAAAGAAAAAATTGTTATCAAATTGGAAGGAATTGTTCAATTATCCAAAAAATCAGGTATCTTATTTATGTATTTATAATAAAACATTAAAATGATAAACAACAGAATGTCAAATTTAATTTTCTATTATTATATTAGCCAAAAAACATTTAAATAGTATTCAATTTATTATTTTTGGATCAAAGGCTGATATGTTTGAATTTGAGGAATTTGAAGAAACTTTACAAGGAAATTTTAAATTTTCTAATTTGGCATTAGGAAAAAATATAAAACCAAAGGTATTTATTTAATTCTTAAAACTTTTTTAGTATATCTTTATGAGTATAAATAGTTGAATAAATAATACTTTTTTTTTTAATTAGGATATTTCAGAAGTAACTCATATTGCTACTACTTCTGCACCTCTTATTAATAATTATTTTACTATTACTGCACTTGTTCAGTTTCCCATGGATTCAGATGGTATTGGATTTCTTAATATTCATACCAGAGTTGTTGATGATAAAAATATTGTATGGACAATTGGTCCTGACTTGTAAGTATAAATATTCTTTTATATAATAATAATACAGGCTTTCTAAAATTATATATTTTTATTATAATTATTATAGAATAATATCTCCTCCTTTGGAATATCAAAACAATCAATATATATAATAGAATTTTCTTATTATAATATATTGCATTTTTATTTATTTATGCTTATAGTTTCTTTTAATTTTCATATATAGAATATTAACCTTAAGTTCTTAACAATTAATACATTAATAAAAATGTTTTTGAATATATGCCAAATAATAATATAAAGAAAATAATTAATATATCTCATTTATAAAATTATAAACTTGAATCTTTAAATCATAATATTTTTGAATCTTAATATTATATAATTCGAAAATTTTCACTTCATCTTTTAAAAAAAATAAATCTCTATTTTCTTCAACAAAATTTTCTCTAATAGCTAAATATTTAACTCTTTTTTCTTTCATAATATATTTTTTTATATAAGGTAAAATATTTTCACTTCCAACTTGCATTTCATTTTTAATTAATAATTTCTTAATAAAAGTTTTTTGAGAATTTTTTAAAAATAATTTAAAATTACTTGTACTAGTCATAAGAGATAAATTTAAATATTCTAATTTAGAAGGAAGTATTTGACCTAATTCTTGTAATATTAATTGATTATATATATCTAAAGAGAGAAAATTAAGATTTTTTTTAGCATTCTCAATTAATTTAAAAGCTAAATGAATATTTTGATCACAAAATCCCGGTAAATCAAAAAATTTAATTTTTGTACAATATTTTAAAATGATTTCAAATAATTGTTGTTGTTTAAATTCAATACTTATTAATCCAATATTTTCTAAATAATCACCAGATTTTTGTAATAAGTATTGTATTGAATCAATTTGAAATATTTCTAATTCATTTAAAAATAAAGATTTTAATTTAAATGGTTTAGTAATCTTAATAATTTGTTGAATAAAATCAGAATTTAAAGAAAGGCAATAAAGGATATGAATAGAATCTAAAACGTTTAATTGATCAAATACTTCATTTAAAATGACAATATTTTTAAAATTAACATTATGAAATATGATAGTATTTAAAGTATTTAAACAATTAGAATTTTTTAATGATAATAATGAATGATGTAAAGGAATTTCATTAAAATCAAATAAAATTTTTTTAAGATTATTTTGTTTATAAATTATATGTGAAAAATATTTTTCAATTAATTCATCATTAATATTTTTTTGAAATTGAAAAAAAATTGTTGAAATTGAATTACAATTAGAATACAAAAATTTTAATAAAGAATAAATTTTTGTTAAATTTGAAACTTTTTCAAGTTTTAAAATCTGAATATTTCTAATAAGATTTGGATTTCGTAACATTAATTCAAAAGATTCGTTAAAACATTGAAAATCTATTACCCTATCTAATACAATTTCAAAAGTATTTAAACTTGCTTTATTTTCAATAAATACTTTTAATAATAATTTGTAAATTAAAGTTGGTGAAGGTGAATAATAATAAATTGATCTTTTCTCAATTGGTACGGCAACCCATTCTTCAATAGTACTAACGATTCTATGAATATTTAAACATTTAATCAAACTAGGATAATTAAATAATGTATTTGAAGAAATGAAATTATTATTTCTATATTTATTTACATCTTTTTTATTATAATCATTTAAACTATGTAAATAAATTTCAATACAATTATAATTTTGATTGGGGATTAAAAATGGATCTTTCCATAATAATGGAATTGCTAAACGACACCATAATCTGTTAACCAAAACACACGAATATAATGTTGAAAAATCATTATTAAGATATTGCAAAATATCATTTAACAATTCAGGTAAATCTGAAAATATTTTTGAACATGTCATTTCTATCTGTAAAAGAGAAGGGAAAAAAAATTAAAAAAACAAGCTACGCTTGTTATTTGTTACACAATATGTGATTCCAGAATTATATGACGTTAAAAAGGTATGGGCGCAGTATTTTTATTAATAATTAAAACATTTTCGAATCCATAGTTTGATAATTAATTGATTGTATAATTTTCTATAAAATTTTATTAACAATTATGAATTTAAATAGAGACAACTGAAACACAGTTTGATTAATATTCAAATAAATAATGCGATTTATCCTATATTTTATTATTATCGTTTTTAAAATTTATAATTTTCCACAATTTCTAATTTTGAATGAATACAGTAATAAGAAAATATCATAATACAGTATGTATATCTGAAATATAAACGTGCCGTAAATATAAATTTGAATAAAATGGGTTTCCAAGTGCAAAACTAAAAATGATATTGATCGGTCATTTATTTCTTAGTAAACTTTTTTGTACGATATTTTAATTTATAAATGGCACTTATTATCGTAAAATTGTAAATATTGTAACTAAAATATTACTTTTGATATCCAGAAACCGTATTTAGTGCAACGCGTAAAAAAACCGACTTTAATAATGTTTAATAAATAATAATAATAATAATAATAAAAACAAAGTTAACATAACTAAAGTATCGTTGCAGCACCAAAAGCAGAACCAAAAGAGATTTCTTCTTAAGAACTTTTTAAAAGGTGTGGTGTTCAGGAGAAATAGCTAGGTTAATATAGGTTAACTTATATCTGACCAAGTGCAAACATAAGTTACATTTTTCTAAATTTTTTTCGGGAAACTTCTTTTCGGCTGGACAATTTAACGCTGATCGGACGAATAATTTAACGTCTATTAAAATATATTTATTTACATTAAAGAATTAATTTTTTTAAAATAATATTCGGATTTGCAAATAGTTGTTTATGACTTCAAAATGGAGAGGTTCAGTATAATTTATAGGAGGAATGAATAGTTTTAGAAAATGTCGAATTTAATAAAATTTTAAGTCGATCTTTATGTTATTTCAATTACAGTGTTCATTCATGACTTCAAAGTTAAAAAAATAAACAAGAATCAGTTGAAACTTGGTCTAAAAAAGTATTAACAAAGAGAGAGGACTCACCAGCCTGTCAAAGGCCAAACCTGTTATAATAATTATCCTATTGAAATCAACTTTAATTGTTTTTTACAACTTCTTAAGATATCTATGTAATTATAATATCCGAATCACAAAATGACAAAAGGGTCATTTATGAAAAAATGACTTTGTAATTTTTCATTAAGTCCTACTCTTTTTTATGAATTATTCTCATTTTTATCAGTTTTGTGATTTTTATTGATAATGTAAAGGTAGAGTTTAGTATTTGATTGTATAAATCATTTTATTCTTTATAATATAATTTGAAATGCAGGAGTTATTTAAACGGATTTTAAGTTAGTTTATTTTATAAAGTAGCAACCCATTCTACACATTTTTTGTGCGTATTTTGTTTCAATTAACAGATTCTGAAGTATTACTGATTACCATTAGATACCTGAATTAAAGAATAGAAATTATGAGTATAAAAGCTCAATGGTTTTGCTAGAAAATAATCAGTATATTCTAAAAGAATATAAAACACTGATACCAGTCCAATAAACATACAACCAATAATTAGTAAAAACTATTGTCTGATTTAAACCTTTGTATTGTAAAAAAAGGTACATAACTAACCCCTCCTCTGGAGTTAGAAGTCCTTACAATTGATTTGTAGAAATTATTGTGGATTTTATCCAACATATGCTTAAAGCATTAAACATTTGAAAATAAAATCACAAAGTTCTCCGCATTGAAGAAGCAATCCCACACTCATCACTTCAATTCACAGAATATTGCTCATTTCACTAATTATATCAGTATGCTATATGGACTAGTATTTATACCCATAATTAATAAATTAATTATCTTATTATATTGTAATATCCATTATTTCTGTTAAAGTAGTATATTAAAAATGAAGAACCTGATTATTCTTGCATGATTAAAGTAGATTCCAGGTTCTTTAATATAATTACAGCTAAGGAAAAATAAAAAAAAATAAATGGGTCCTTCTAATATAAACTTAAATACTAAAAAAATATTTTAACTAAATTATTCTTAAATGAACTCTTTATTTAAAAATATTTTAGGTATCTGAATTTAATGGTAGAATCTCTATTTTTTTTTTATTATTATATTTTTATTAATATTAAATACTTTTCCATTATAAAGAAAAAAGACCAGTATTTATTTAGTCAGATCTCTATATAATTACCTCCTATATAATCATATCTTTTTGACTTAAAGTTAGTTAAAGAACTCTTCTTTAATCACATATATATTATAATTACTATCACCAAAAATAATTATAATGTACATATTAGTTTTATTAATATAAAAATCCTTTTATAATTACAGATTGGCTATAAATTTTTAATAATTATTTAATTTTGCATATATTTACTTCTAGTAAAAAATTTTTACAACCTATTTTACAATAAAATTTTATTGACTTAAAAATAATTTATATATCTTTCTTTATAAAATTATTTTATTTATTTTTATTATAATAGTATTATAAATATAATAAAGATTTACTTTTATGTAATTATACTCCTATATAATCACCAATTTTTTTTTTTGAAGACGCGCTAAATCATGAACTTTATTCTGTAAATCAATGAACAATACCCAGTATACAATAACAAATAAAATTATATAGCTCAGATATAAAACCTCCAACTAAATGGAAAATTCCAATACGTCATACTTACGTAACATGAGTTCTCAAAGTAGCAAAACCCTCCTTAGATAATTAATATGCTCTGATTCTTTCCCATACTCCAGTGCTAGCACCAAATAAAAATTGTCCTTTCTATCAGTCCTTTCAAATCTCCCCTCAACACTATGGGTCTTCAAATTAGTATGATTTGTTATAAAAGGTACTACTCTTTTGTAAGAGAATTTATAGATGCTGACTACTAGTACTAACATCCAGAAAGAAAGAAAAAAACTATCTAATACTAAAACTAAAAAATATAAGAAAGAAACTAAATTTACTACTATCTCTACCACTTTCCTACCAGAACTGGTACCCCAACATGTCACCCTAACAGATACTTCAGATGAATCGAGTGATTTGAATCAACTACTTATACTGTCTCGTCTGAAGGCCATCACATAGTACCTTGCTTACCTACATAGCTTTACAGTCGCCGTCTACCCCAGTAGGAGTTTTTCCAAAATAAGTCAATTCTTCATGGCCTAGAGACGTCCTAACATGCTCCAGTGAATCAAGACGAATGATCACCAATTTTGATATAATAGACCTGGTGATTATAGAAGAATTCGACTGTATATTTTATTCTGGTTATAGTCAAATATTATGAATATTATGTTTTTTCTAATATTTACATTGCATAAATAATTAGTATATTTTATTTAATTCTTATATAATATAATATTATAAATATTGGGAGGGTAACTCTCCTTGCTGATCTCTACGTCCATTTCTCTGAAGATGTTTTGGAAAGAAAAGTTGCGCTTTTTGGCCATTTTGTCCTAAGAAATCAGTCTTTTAGTCATAGGAAAAGTTGCTCTATGACGTTAAACTTAACTAAAGAGGTTTAGAAAGTTTATTATTTAGTGTCCGGCATACCAAGTTCCTCTGCATGTCAGGTCAATATAATTTTCAGTTACCTACACTACTTGGAAAAAAGTAGGTGGACGCCATATTTTATTAATTACTCCAAGATGTACATAATAATTTGGGCTGAAATTTTATCACGTGATAGTTTATGGTATAAATAAACAATGACATAATTGTTATTTCATTTATAGACAACCATCAAATGTGATCGACAAAATAGAATTTTGTACTACTTCGCACCATGTATGATTTAACGGAAGCTGAATGCAACCAGATTATTGGTCTATTTAAAGAGACAAAAAATTATTAAAATGCTTGGCTTTTCTAGAACAGCAGTTTACCGAACTATTCAAATCTTTTGTGAAGAAAAAAGTCTTGAAACTCAGCCACGAAGTGGTCGTCCTAAACTTTTAAATTGCCAACANCAAAAAACATTAAAAAAAATCGTCAAAACAAATAATCATCAATCAGCTGAACAAATAAAAAATAATTTTCAAGAGAAAACTGGACTACAAGTTACTACTAAGACTATAAGGAAAATTTGCATGAACTTAATATTTTTTCACGTATTCCAGCATTCAAACTTCTTCTTAATGATAAACAAAGAGAAAATCGTTTAAACTGGTGTATTGAAAGGAAAGACTGGTCTGTTAGAAAATGGAAGTCAGTTATTTGGAGCGATGAAAGCCGCTTTACTATATTTAAAAATGATGGTCCAGGTCATATTTGGAGAACCTCTGGAACAAGGTTTAATGTTAAAAACATGGTTCCTTTAATAAAACATAGTGGTAGAGGTGTAATGATGTGGGGGGTTGTTTCTCAGGAAAGGGGTTAGGGCCGCTAATAAAAATTAATGGTAAAATGAACCATCATGATTATATACAAATACTTGAATCACATTTATTTCCATTTATTAATAATAATTATAATGGACGAGGTTATTTATTCCAAGATGATAACGTCCCTGTCCACACCGCTAAAAATGTTAAAAAATGGATAGAAACAAAAAAGGTCAAAATTTTAGAAAATTGGCCGAGTCAGTCACCTGACTTAAATCCTAT
>QKYT01000403.1:80099-107309 GCA_003550305.1 Glomus cerebriforme | reverse complement strand
GTTTATTCATTAAAAATTCATTAATTTAATTAACAATAAAACTTTATTATCTCTTATAAATATTGATAGTTACATTTTTATAAACTAGTAATCTATCGGCCCAAAAGGCTCCTCCTTTTACTAAGTCTAATTCACAGCCTTTATATACTATTCTATCTGTGATCATCCGATCTACACTAATTTATTAAATGTTTCATCCTTTATTACAAACATGTTTATCAATTAAACGATCTATTCTAAAATCACATGACTCTTCAAATCACCTGATCCTTTTACTCTAATTCCGACACTACATCAGTAACACAATAACAAATAAATCTTATGATAAATACTATCACCACACAATCAAATACAATTACAGAACTGAAAACTATTATAGAACAACTTCAACAACAAGTCTTAAACCTATCAAAAAAAATGTATTCCAAAGAGAAAATATCATACAAATTAATATTAGGAATGATATCCTCATTAATAAAATAGATGACCTCTCTAACTCAATTAAAATAACACCAACTTCTATAGTTATACCCTCCAATACACAATGCAAAAGACATTCTTCTTCACCTCCAAAAGACTAACAGAAAATAAACTGAAATCTCAAAATATTTTCAAACAACTAACACTCCCCAATAATCCCTTTTACTCACCAAATAACATACTCTCAGAAATTGGATTGTTTAAATCCATTAGCACTATCCCATCAATTATAGATGAACCACAACACTCATAAATTCTTTTTACTAACTATCAAATCTTTAACAATAATTATATTTCTACAGGACATACCTCAGACAATACAGAAACAATAATAATGGACAACAACACAAAAAACCCAAATATTGACTCCACTCCCACCACTTCTCAAAAATGATACACAGGATGGATGAATCCAAATAACTAATCATCCTGCAAATCAAAATTACTAATATATTTACCATAACAGAACAACAAAATATATTATACCAAAACATAACCACGGAAAATACAATAGTCAGTACCTCTTTTGGACTACTCCATTTAAATGATTATAACCCAACCAACATAGAATTAAACATCAATGACTATAATTACAACACACACCATAACAAACAAACTACTACTAATAACACATTAAACCAAAATAAAAAAATAGACATGGCAATTACTCATCTAGGAAAAAATACTGAACTAATAGAAATAATACCATCCTGGACAATGATCAATTACTAATGATTTTGAATTTTTCAGAATAGAAATAATTAATATTAGACAAGATTTCAACAATAAAAAACAAGACATTTACAACCTGATAGTTCTACACCAACTAGATATATTATATATTACTGAAACAGGACTCTATGACATTACCATTATGCACAAAAAAACTATTCAAATAAAATTACTAGATCCACTATCAAAGAAAAATTACTCCAATTTATGCTATATAATATAACACAGAACATTATAAAGGATTGGGAATATCAATCATCCTTAAACAAAAATATTTCAATCATATTTCAAAAAATCTACCTTTAACAGTAGACTAACTACTAACAATTGATTTATTTTTCAGACAAAACAAATACTCAAATAACTAGCACTTACTTACCTGCTAGCAATTCACACAAAAATGATTCTATTAACATAATACAAAAATGTGTCTTACACCTTAACGAACTACTAAACACTCCATCTAATTTTTACCATATCATTCTAGGAGACTTCAACATACAAGATCATAACAACCAGACAGAAGAATCACACTGAATAACTGACATTGAAAATATCAGAATGAAAAAAAACAAAACCAAACTAACAAAAAAAAATTTTATTTTCACATTGAAAAATCACAATTTAATAAATATCCAAAAAACTCTCTCAGATATACTGTCTCTCACATTTAGAAAATCAAATACAAATGATTCTAATACACAATCTATATGAATAGATTATATTTTTACATCTAAATCTTTAGCCGAATACATAATCAGCTCTGATAACATCTTCCTATCACTAGAAGAAATTATCACAAACACCAACTTACTTATCATTACCCTAGATAATATATTTTTCAACTTTTTGCCAACTTCTTCAATAACAGTCCATCACAATAAAGACTTTATTGACTATAAAAACATTACAAAAGATGAATGGCTCTAATACTCACAAACAATACATCAATACATAAAATAAAACTGGTAACTTTTCATTAAAGATACTACTAATTCGTTAAATATTCCAAGAAACATAAACAGAACCTACAATGATTTTTGCAATATAATAAATTACAGAAAATCCAATAGTCTACCAATCATCCAGGCAAAAGAACACAGAAAATTCAAATATTTATAAAAAATTAGAGCTTTCAACCACAGAATAATTGAATTAACACATGGACTTAAATATTTTAGGAAAACATACTTATTATCCATCTTCTCTACAGAAGATACTACGCAAATATGGCCAGAAAAGTGGTTTACAAAATGATGTCCAGAATGGCCCAAAATTAAGAGAATATTAGATGAACTACTCCAAAACTACAAAGACCTACCCATGCAGACATGGCCATCTACCATCAGTTTATACCTATTTTTCACAATCAAATTACAATACAAATCATATATTACAGTCTTAAAAGAAATCAGAATACAAATGCAAAGCACAATAGACAGAAAAAATAGACTTCTATATTACTAATAAAATCAATAACATAACTAATAACCAAAAAAACATGATCAACTCCATACTCAATTGCAAATCCAAAACTATTACACTAAACAAATTGTCTTACAAAAATAATAATGGCCAACTCTCTATACTACAAACCCTGAAATAATTAAAAGAGAAGCCACCAAATATTACCAAACTTTAGGTAATCAAACACAACATAAATATATCAAATATGATGATATATCACAACTTTTCCAAAGATAGCAAAAAATCTACTCCCCTAAAGTCAAATAAATAATAGATGGTTCAATAATACTATCTAACCAATCTCTATGACAGAACTCATTAACACTTTGAACACATCTAAAATACAAAGCTCTGGGTATATCTGGCATCAGATATGAAAATATCAAACATATGTCTGTATTTTTATAATGAAATACTAACTCATCAAATCTTGCCTTATTCATGGAACTGAGACCTTCTATTTCCTATTTCCAAACCAAAACTGTTTAATTTTGACTTCACTAACATACAGTTAGGCAAAATAATTTTATTACTATGATTGGTAAATAAATTGTTAATAATAGTAATAATAGTATTTGGAACTTTAATTCTTTTGAGTGCTAGACAGAGAAGCATAATATTGACTCTATTCATATACTTTACTCAGATCTTGGAGACCTATTCATAAGTCTTGTTTTGTATGTTGTGAGAATTCTATTATGTAGTTGATAGTTCTAATCAGCTCAAATATAGATTGACCTATGAGTCCTGCTTGATTATTAAATTGGAGGACATTGTTAAACGAGAGGGAATTGTTTAATCTGTTGGAAATTATTTTAATGAATAATTTTCTAATAATTTCTAGCAAAATAATCAGTCGCACTTCAACTCCATATAATGTGATCCAAGGGATTGACCAAGGAGAGGTGATTTCACCTCTCTTATGAATCATTTATTATAATCTGATGTTTACATTTATCAACAATAATACATTCTCAATTAATTATACTAAAATTAGAAATATTAATAACACAGAGAATGACCAAACAATTTTCTTCACTTCCAAAGTGATAGGATACCTCGATGATACATCCTGATTTACTCACAGTTTCAAAGATTTAAAAATTCTCTTAAATCTATCTATAGAATTCTACCAATTTGCAAATATTCAAATAAACTTAGACAAATACAAAATTCTCACAAATATTAAAAAAGAACAAAACAAAGACATAACTTTACATGTTAACAATATGGTCATTAATGCTAAAACCAGCAGACACTCACAAAGCAAAAGAATGTTAGGAGTCTACTTCAACTGCAACAACTCCTCCTTACCAACCATAAAGAAAATCAGATCTACAGTTCACAAATTCACTTATTTTCTCAGATATAAGGCTATTACATATGAACATGTTATTTATCTCACTAATAAAATACTCCTTTACAAATTAGAATATTTAACACAAACTACAATATTATCAGAAGACTTATATGACATACTTTTATCCCCAATTAAAAAACTTTTTAAATACACATTGAGCTTACCCTCTTCTACTAAAAATAATATTATTCATAATGATCTCTTCCCATCAAATAATAATTTTAAATCTTTACAATTACAATCCAAATTATCAAATATCAATGTAATGCTCTATAACCCAGCATTACACATGATAGCATTACAAAATCTTCTCTATTCCCAATATTATTATTGGCTCCCTACTTTTTCTGACCACATAACTATTAATAATTTCAAACTCCTTGTTAATAACTCCTTTTATTTTACTAAATGCATTAAATTATTTGCTTCCTACAACACTTCTGTCTTACCAAATATAGATACGTCAATGCAAAATTCCTTTCAAATAGCAATAACAAAATACTTTCCCAATTTCACTTTATCAGACATTATCTCCTTATATAACAAATATATAGTATATGCCAAACAAGTTATGATATATGATGGAATGTATTTACTTCCCTACAAAAATACTGAGACCCATAATCATCAAGGCATAATTCCTAACTGGTACAAAAAATTACAGTCAAAATGCTCAATTGGGCCCAACCAAGTTCTTACCATTCCACTAGAGAACCCAATTACCAAGTTATTGCCAATTTCTCATATATCAAATAATATAAATAAAATCTATAGGCATTGAACCAAAATATGGATTTCATACTGAGATTCCTTCATTAACAATATTATAATAGGTCGCATCATAGAAATTTATAACCCTTTCTGAGGCATTTTCATGGCTTTTATTAAATACTGAAAATACTCACCTTTAGACCAAGACAATAATATCAACACTCCTAAAAAACTAGTTCCTTTTACCCTATATCCAGGTTGTAACAAACATACGTATTTTTATAAAAATATTCACCCTAAATGCATAATTCAAATACATGACTCCATTTGAGGATTTTGGTAACATTTTTGCATATAGTAGCTCCAAGAACATCCACATCATCACACAACTGCCTTAGCCTGCCACCACTGGTAAGTGTCTTCCAATGGTTTACCTTTCAAACAAGAATCAATTTTATTATTTACATCATATTTCTAAACCATAATTTTTTTTTCAAAAGATCTGGACAATTAGGATCTTTGAAAACTGGTAGGTGTACATACAATCATTATTACCCTGCATTCCTTAAACTGCATACCTGATTTTAATTATTAACCTCTCTTTCATCAGTTGAAGATATTGTTAGGAAAATTACAAAGGATGCCCTAAAGCATAAGCCTGCTCCACCCAATGAATTAGAAATGCTATTGCAACAGCATGATTTTGAACTAGCAATGCGCAGGATTAATCAAACTATAAGAAGTAATGTTATAAAAATGATGGGTAAATCGAATTACTGGTGTCTTGTTAGTGGAGTGGCCCCCCAGGATAGGTATGTTTTTTTTGTTGTGCTTTTTTCAAATGATTTATATTAGTTTACTTATCTGAAGTCTAATAAATAGGCAAAACTCAGTTTGGTCATAACCTTTACTATTATGTCAAAGACAATTTAAAACCACCCCAAGAATGGTCTGATGTTTACTTTGAATACATTTGTATAGATTTTGGAAATGGTCTCAAACTTGATGAAGGAGACTATAAGTTATCTGCAATGGTAATCATTGGCTTGCATATTGCTTATTCATTCTTTATTGAAAAAGAATATGATATAAAATTTTGAGAATTCTACCTTGAGGCTCTTAGGCACAACTATAATGATCTTTTTAATGTTGATACTATTATCAGTAGTTGTCACAAATCTTTGAAGCTTTCTGATAGAAGACAATTTTTTTTATATCTTCATATTGATGAATTTCAATTGATCGATATCTGGGATAAGAATAATAAGACAAGTCCACCAAAAGAACTCTTCAAAAATATAATCAGTGATCTTGCAACATACATGGTTCTCTCCTCCCCATCGGCTTCATCTAAGACTATTTCATCTATCTTTGTTCAGCCATTTCTCTCAGAAACTGCTCCATATGATGTCATAGCACAAAAAGAAGCTTCAAAAACCTTATTTGATTTTGTTGAATGTCCATTATTGGACACTGCATCCATAATATGGATTATGGATCATTTTGCATTAAAATTTAATACTCCAACTTTTTCCAATCGTGTATATAAGTGGAAGCTTTATGCTTCACTTCTCCAACTTTTGTTGGATACTGGAGGCTTACCTCATACACTTGAACAGGTCTTTATCCAATGTTTTTAGTTAGAAAACTTAGAAACTGATAGTACATTCTTTAAGGAACTTAAAGACCAAAACTTTAACTCCATTTTTGAAGAAGTGTGAACTTGATAAGAAGTACAATGTTAAACATTATGTGGTAAAGAATAGGGACCTTGCTATAAAAATCTTATATAATTGTATTGAAGGGATTCCTGTTACTCCTGATACTTGTCTGGAAAATGTAAAAGTAAAGGATCTGGAACATGATGGATGTATTATTCTTTCCAAAGTCAATGAAAATTCTGATTCATTTCTTATACTCATGCCAATCTTTTTTGTCTACATCTACAATGATGTCTTAAAAATTGTTGATGTTGAACTTACAAATAAGATCTTTAAAGTAGATAATCACATGTTTTGGCAAGAGTGGAAGCTATTTGTGTTGCACCATGAAGCATTCTGCACCAATCTGGCCATCAAAATGGGAAAAACTGGTATGACTTTAGGAGAACTATATCCTGGTGCTTACGGTGTTAGTATGGCACCCCTTGAATGTGTGCCAGGTTTATGACGCAGCAATTTTTCAAAAAATACATAACAGATTTTTTCACTGATATAAAGCTTTTAAAATTTTACTACAGATGTGATTTCTGCTGCTCTACAAGTTTACTTATGCTTTGGAAGAAGGTTTAAAATGCCATTTTTGACTTACATATAAATGATTAATTTTACCATCTTTACCGTCTTTGCTGATTATTTTCAAATTTGGATTTGACGAAAATAAAATTTTTGTCAAATAATTCAATAATGATATTTAAAAAAAAACTCTTTCTCCTTTCTTTCCGTGACCATAAGTTTGGCGCAGTAACCAAAAGGTTTTGAAAGTTTTTACTCATGCTTTTACTCAAGTTTATATCTTGTAACTGGACAAACATGGGCAACAAATGAAATACTCATTCTAAACCATATAATACAAACCCACCTTCTAAAAAAAACTCTTCCTCCACTAGTGATAGTAAGGAAGTACCGATAAAACATACTCATCACCCAAGTAACAAGAAAAACCAGAAACAACAACTTTCTCAAGCTAATATGGACTCTTCCGCCATGGAAACGGATGAGTCCATTATTGAAGAAACTTATGGGACTCCATCCTCTAGCTCGCTCAACACGTCTTCCCCCACTTCTACTTCTTCTTTGTCCTCCGTCGCGTTCCTCTTTCTGCAAGGACTGGTGATCAAAATAAGGAAACTTCCCATCATGATCAAAGAACCAATCAGAAGGATGATGATCCCAACTCTCAGCTGATCCCTATCCCAATTTGTGATCGCTTTGAAATTGCCGCTCCTGCAGCTTCCATTTTAGGTCCTAAAACACATTTTGATAAGAAAAAAGCCTTTGTTGAAAAATTTTTCGCATGTTATTATACAGACTGTTATCTTACAAAAAAGAATCATTAAAAAAGTAGAATACCTCGTGACTACTTTTGTATATCCTGATGATATGAACATAATACTTAAGATTCCTATCACTTTTGGTAATGAAGAATCACCAAGTACTGTTACCTTTTACAAACTTGATGAAATTAAACCTCCTGTTTCTGAAGAAACACAAAATGACATCAAACTTCATACTCTCCAAGTCATTGACATCCCTCTTAACTTTAAAGCGGCTTCTGTCCATGCTAGATTCAGAAGATATGGTGACATCACACATCTTACCATGAGAACACGTGGTGTTTTTCAACACGCGTTCATTGAATACTTATCATCTGATAGTATTCAACATTTCTTTACTGACAGTTGGTCTGATTCTTTAGGCTGTGATATCATTAGAGTTATACCTCTTTCATTATCTCAAAAAGAATAAAAAAAAGACAAATGTACTGTTTCAAGCTCGCCGGCCTTCCTCCTAATACTCAATCGGTTGATATTGTAAAATATATCACTTCTATTAGTGAGAAAACCTGCTTCATCTCTCGCAATCCCAGCAACTATAAACCTCTGAATTATGCTTATGTAAACTTCAAATCCAAAGAGATTTAAGTGCAAGCTGCACCCACTGAACATTCCTATAAAGGCAATGTTCTTTATTGGCACACTCAGGATACCCCTACCTGTCATCGCTGCAGTTTCACTGATCACCTTTTCAAATCCTGTCCCAATAAGGTGGAACGTTCAGCACGGGATAACAAACTTAATAAGTTATATAATCGCTTTTGACCTGCACAACATAAAAAACCCCTCATTCTTATGTTGATGCTATGAAAAAAGGCTCTAAACCTAATAATAACAAGCAACAGCAACTTAATAATAGTACCATAAAAGGTGACTCTATGCATGCTAAGTCATCCAATTCAAATCAAACTCTGTCAACTCAAATAGAAAAATTTCGTAAATTTTTTCAATCTCTACATAAGATGGTTAACGAATTCGCCAATGACATTAAAGATTTAAAATCTAAAGTTACTTCTTCAGAAAAAACTACTTCTTCTTCTAGTTCTCATAATAAAGGCCTTAATAAGCAACCTCATTTTACTTCTTCAAGTGAGGACAACTCTCTTTCTAATCAAGAACGTATCTCCAATCTTGAATCACGTCTTCCAGAATTAATGAAGACTCTTGCAAATATGAATACTTCTCTTTCCATGATCGCTGATAGCTAATTGGGTTCGAGAGGCTTCCATGAAGCTGACGATGATGATGATACTCTTGATGATGATATTGAGGTTGATGATATTGATCACCTCCTCTGATTCCATTCTACAAAATATCTTATAATATCCTTTAATAATGAATAACAAAAATAATAATAAATATAATAATAATCAAAATAATAATCCTCCTTCCAGTAACTTACACCATCATTCCTTTAAAATCATGACTACTAACGTTCAAGGCTTAAATTCTTTTAGTAAATAACACTAGGTTCTCCAAATATTATGTCTCAAAAACTTGATATTTTAGGCCTTTCAAAAACAAAACTCTCTATATACTCTTCAAATTCAATTTATAAAAACAACAAAACATACAAAGCTTTCTTCCATCAACACACGGATAATATCTATAGTTCAGGAGTTAGTCTTTTAATTTCTAACCAATATGCCAAATATATACACAAACACGCAGGTTATAAAGATCATGTTTTACACGTTGACATGTTTATGAAAGGACGTGTCAAATTGAGAATTATACAAATTTATTTCCATGCTAATACTTCAAACAACCGCAATGAAATATAAGATATTCAATCTTATGTTATCAATCTTCTAGCACAAGCTAATCTTTCTAACTATAGAGTTATCATAATGGATAACTTTAATTTGAATTTTAAAAAATATTTAGATGAACAATGCTCAAATCGAACCATGCATTGGAAATATCAAATTTTTAAAGAACTAGAACAACTTCAGTTTCATGATTCTATCGTCCTTTATCATGACATTGTTTCATCTAACCCTTACCACACTTTTCACCCATGACAACATACTTCCTCAGCATTTCGTATTGACGCTATTTGGGTCTCAAGCAATCTCGTCATGGACAACGCTTTCAAGTGACAATTTTCCTGTTACTTATTTCAGTACTGATCACCAAGCAGTTTATATTTCACTTATCACTTCAGGCATTTTTGCTCGATCTTTTTTCGCCTCTTTAAAGCAACATAATATAAAGAAATGTATTTTTGATTATGACAAAATAGATTCTCAGAAATGGGATCTTTTCCAAAATCAAACTGATTCTTACATTAGTTCATTCTATCTTTTGGATTTTTGCATCCAATCTCAAGTAGATATTAATCGTACATGGGATGCTTTTCAAGCCCTTATTATTAAGGCAGCCATAAACAACATTGATAATCATAAATCTTCAGTTTTACCCAAACACGATATTTTACCAGAGGATATTTTAGCGCTTAAACGCGATATTAATTTTTTAAATACCGTTCTCAATCGGTCCTCTCGTAATTACAAATACCATCACAATTATATGAATCAGGGTTGGCTTCGAGCCTGTTTTATTCTTAAACAGCTTTTTAACAAACATAATTTTTCCTCTTATCCTGATTCTATTACTGTTTCAACCCTTGTTTTCCTTCATGATGATCTACTAACTTTAAGGAAAAATCTTTGTGCCCTTCTTGATGTTAAACTTCAATCACACAATGACTCCGTCATTAAACAATTTGTCTGCCAACGTTGTATTGATTTCAATAATAACAAAGGACATATGTTGAACTTCCTCTTAAAGTGAAAAAAGCGTTCTATAATTATTGATCGAGTTTTGATTTCAGAAAATGATCAGGATGTTCTTATCACTGACCCACAAAGAATTAAAGATATTACAAACGACCACTTCTCAAAAATGCCCTGGTGGATAGCATGAACTAAAAGTCATCCCTGATGAATGAATTGATGTTTATGAACCTCTCGAATCAATTGATCAGGATATCTATAAGGATCTGATGTCACCCCTTTCTAAAGAAGAATGGTTTGCTATTATTCATACTCTACCAAAAGAAAAAGCTGCTAGACCTTCCAACATTTCTAACAAAATGTTGTAATATTTAGGACCTCGCTTAGCTGAACTTTTATGAAAATTTATTTGTATTTGCCTCAAACTTTCCCTCACTCCTGATGCTTAACGTTTGGCTTACGTTTACCCAATCCTGAAATCTAAGAAATGGGAATGTAATCTTAACAACACCCGCCCTATTATTTTATTGGAAACTATATGCAAAGCTTTAGTTAGACTTATTAACAACCGTCTAGCTTTAATTTTCTTCTCTAATCATGTTCTTACAGGAAATCAATTTGCCGGCTTACCTGAGAACTCCATCTTTAAACCTCTTCGTATTATTAATAAGGTTATCCAAGACATCAAAGAATTGAATCAAGAACTCTGGCTTTTATCTCAAGACCTATCAAAAGCCTATGATAGAGTCAATCTATACATGCTTCAGAAAGCTTGTTTACGTCTCAAATTACCTACATCCTTTATTGATTCTATTTTAGGTCTATTTTATAACCATCAAAACCAAGTCTTTACCGCTTTTGGTACTACTGATCCCTATGACGTTCTGATCAGTATCAATTAGGGTGAAGTTATATCACCTTTACTTTGGTGTATATACTACAACCCTTTGTTGAGCTATGTAGAATCACTTAACTTAAGATACAACTTCTCACATTCCTATAAGACCGATCTGAATTTGCCATTTTCTACTACACTTTCTCAACACATTTTGTCCTTCACATATATGGACGATACTCAATGGCTTATCTCTTCACAACATAATCTGAAAAGAATACTACACATCATAATAGTTTTTATACTTTAAATAATATTAAAGTTAATAAAGATAAATCTGAACTTTTATGGAATGCTTAACCTTCTCCCTTTGATCCTTACCAGTCAACTTATCCTTTGGTAATGACATTATCAATATTATCCACAGTGCAACTCTTCTTCTATTCATATACTTGGCATTTGGTTCAACTTGAACTGCAACCGTACTTTCATATTAAAACAAGCTATAGATGAAGTTAATTCTTTTTCCCATATATTAAGCCGAAAGCTCATTACTGACAAACAAATTTTATATATTTTCAATAACATAATTGTTCCTAGAATCGAGTATCATACACAATTAACATTTTTATCCCATCAAAATTGCTTCTTAATTACTTCCTCTTTTAGAATTTTATTTAAACATAAATTGAGACTTTCTTCATTATTTCCTAATGCTTCTCTTAATAATTTCTTTATTTACCCGTTCAGAAATTTATGGGATGTTCAGTCTCAGTCCAAAATAACCAATTTTTCTATTCAAATTAATGACCCAAATCTTCTGGGTTGTATTACAAAACTTCGTTTATTTAAATTACAACACAAAGAATAGCTCTTACATTCTCCCCTTATACTTTGGCCCTATATACATACTCTTAAAAAATATTTTTGTCATTTTTTAGCATCGAATTTATGTTTATATTCTCAATTCAATATTAATTTTGATTTCTCCCCTTTATTTATAAACCCTATTGGTGATGATTCTTAACACCTTTCTGATTTTATAGAATTTGATCAATTTCCTAATATTAGACATCAATTGCGATGTCGTAATTTAATGTTCTTGACATAACTTTTGACTGATAATAATTCAATGTTACTTCCTTGGCAACATATTGAAAAGAAATTTTCCTCAATTGTTTCTCATCGTACTCCAAATTGGTTTCAATTCTTAGAACTCACTATTATAGATAATACTACTGATCATAATTTATTACCTTTAGTTCACCAGGACCCCGAAATATATATGTAGGGGTAAGGTGACTTTTTAAGATTTTACTAATAGCTGTACGCAAGGGTATTTTATAAGATCAGTACGCAAAATTAACACTTTACACTGAATAATTGGAAAAAATAAGCAAACTGGTCTCCTGACCTTTAATCATATGATTTACTTATTGTTTATTTTTTCGCAAATAATATTTGTTTAAAAAAAATATTAATAAAAAAATTTTTATTGTAATTTTATTATATTGTTTCATCATCTATAACAAATATATAATTTCTAAGTATTAATGGAAAACTTATCGAAATGTTCATATTTGAAACTACATATATAATATATGAACTGCAAATTATACTAAAAATACGCAAATTAACCCTTCTACTTAAAAGAAAATCTGTTAAAAATACGCATTCTGATAACCTAACTTTGATTAAAAATTCCTCATTTTGTACGCAAATCCTAACCTACCCTCATAAAATTTCTCTATGATGGCGACGCAATAGTGCACCCTACCCCTACATATATATTTCGGGGTCCTAGTTCACCTCCCTTCTAGTATTTGCTATTCTTTGACACCTTCTATTCTGTTACCTAACCCTAATTACTCTTCTCCTAAATCCAAGAAATTTGTTCTTTTTTGAAACTGTAATATAAACTCCCATACTATTAGTCAAATTTCTCACAAATATGTTGATTCACAAATTGCTTTAATAGATCATTGGCTCTACGATACTTTCTCACCCAAGTTAAAGCCAGTCATATTTAAATGTTCAGGCTGTAATTTTAATCACCCTCCTATCATACAGTTCAATGGTTGTTCAAATTTTATGCCCTTCAATTCATTATTAAAACTTCCTACCAATATTTGTTCAACTTATGAAGTTAATCATGATTATTTGCGTTCTATTGCAATATGTTTTTCTGAACTTCATTCTATTGCATTTAATCATTTTTCTTCCTTTACATTAGTTACTAATGTTTCTTCTCAAGTCGCTGTACATTTATCTATTTCTACTTCAGATAATCTTATCTCTCGTTTTGTGGATACTAGTACATCATATCGTGCTTTACTAATGATTCAAGAGCTTTTTAAAGATTATCATTCTTTCAAATTTTATACTGATAGATCCATATTAGACTTCAGTTCTACACAAGTTTCAATATCTTTTGGCTTCATGCAAGTTTCGTCTGTTTCTTCTCGGACTTCATTCACTTCAAAAATTGCAAATTGGCCATCCGCTTTATGAGCTGAATTAGCTGCTGTTATTACAGCCATTCTTACTTGTCTTACATATTCTTAATTAAAATTTTTACTGATTGTCAATTTATTATCAATCATTATAACTTTGTTTCTACACAATATCCATTATCTGGTCACAATATGCTCAAACAGACTAATAATATTGTGCTTTGGCAGATTCTATTCAAGACTATTAGACTGAATCATCTTTCCGTTACCTTTAAAAAGGTCCCTGTGCATGCCAATGATCTGTTTAACAACCAAATTGATGCTTTAGTTAAAGCATCTCACTCATCCTCTGATGTTATTAACTTTATTCTGCCTCTGAATGACTTTATCATCGCTCTACCAAAGTGGAACAACATTACTATTGACATTCATCTTCAAAAACTTATTACTTCAACTAGTCACTTTGATGGTGTCTTGGAATTTTTAAATTTGAAAAGAATTTCCAAGTATCACCTCAATTTATAACATATTGATTGGATCCTTACATTTGAATATTTTAACCTCAATTATTCTGATCAAACTACAACATTTACTTCTTCCTTCCGAAAAGCACACAAATTCAAATTACTATTTGAAGAACTTCCAACCTTGGAACATCACAAGAAATAACAACCTTCTATTTACTCTGGTTGGAAATATCCGCTTTGTCATTTATACGACGAAACATTTGATCATATTTGGAAATGTTCATATAACTCCAGGAAAATATATAATCTTATTGTTCACACTAAACATTGGATTATTGATACACTCAAAAATATCTTTAATGTGGATGTTGCTTTCATGGATTTATCACACAATTCTTTTTGGTCTTCTTCTGACACTTTAAATCTCTCCTTTGTTGATGCCGTCAAAGGAATTATTCTAAAATTTCTATACAATTTGTTTAGAAGATTCATTCTGTCTTCGCAATTAGTCAAGGAATTTATTTTTTCATTGTATCATTTTATTTACAAGTCATTTATAAAGGATATTTGGAACCCTCGCTGTGCTGTTTTATTACAACTTGAAAAGTCTCATAATATTTCTAATCGTTCTAAATGCAAAAAGCAATCACATATTAATTCAATTCATTCTTCAAATGTTTCTAGTGATATTCCTTTATTTTCTAATTTTAATTCTTTATTTTTTTCTATATATTTTGGAGGACATTTTTTGGGTTTTTGGATACAGATTAACTATGTGATAACACACCGAATTTGTGTTCAGCATTGCTTTTTTAAATAGTGCCTTCTGTATTCATTGTACGGTTCATTATATTAGAAACTTTATCTTTTTAGTTATTAGTTTCCAGCTCTTAATGTGGTGATATTTCTCTCTTTCTTTTATCATGTAGATTTTATTATTGTTTTATAACTTTGTATAATTTTCTCGATAAATAATAAAGTTTGAAGTGTAATCTTGTTTTAAAAAAAAAAAATAATGATATTTAAAAGCATCTTGAAATTTTTAAATTTGAAAAGAATTTCCAAGTATAGTCTCAATTTACTACATATTGATTGGATCCTTACGTTTGAATATTTTAATCTCAATTATTCTGATCAAACTACAACATTTACTTCTTCATTCCGAAAAGCACACAAACTCAAATTACTATTTGAAGAACTTCTAACCTTGGAACATCACAAGAAACAACAACCTTCTATTTACTCTAGTTGGAAATGTCTGCTTTGTTATTTATATGATGAAACATTTGATCATATTTGGAAATATTCATATAACTCTAGGAAATATATAATCTTATTGTTCACACTAAATATTGGATTATCGATACACTCAAAAATACCTTTAGTGTGGACATTACTTTCATGGATCTATCACACAATTCTTTTTAGTCTTCTTCTGACACTTTAAATTTTTCCTTCGTTGATGCTGTCAAAGGAATTATTCTGAAATTTCTACACAATTTGTTTAGAAGATTCATTCCATCTTTGCAATTAGTCAAGGAATTTATTTTTTCATTATATCATTTTATTTACAAGTCATTTATGAAGGATATTTGGAACTCTCGCTGTGCTGTTTTATTACAACTTGAAAAGTCTCATAATATTTCTAATTATTCTAAATGCAAAAAGCAATCACATATTAATTCAATTCGTTCTTTAAATGTTTCTAGTGATATTTCTTTATTTTCTAATTTTAATTCTTTATTTTTTTCTATATATTTTGGAGGACATTTTTTGGGTTTTTGGATACAGATTAACTATGTGATAACATGTCAAATTTGCGTTTGGTACTGCTTCTTTAAGTAGTGCCTTCTGTATTTATTGCAAAGTTCATTATATTAGAAACTTTATCTTTTTAGTTATTAGTTTCCAGCTCTTAATGTGGTGATATTTCTCTCTTTCTTTTATCATATAGATTTTATTATTGTTTTATAACTTTGTATAATTTTCTTGATAAATAATAAAGTTTGAAGTGTAATCTTGTTTAAAAAAAAAAAAATAAAAAAAAAAATAATGATATTTAAAATTGCTTTTGGCACTCTAAGTAAACTTGCAGAGCAGCCGAAACTAGGTATATTTAGTAAATTTTAAAAGCTATATGTTAATATAAAAAATTTTCTTTTTATGATTTTTTGTTGTACCATATTGGCTAGCTGCACCACAAACCTGGCACACATTTCGTTTAAGCATTAGTATGAAACATTACTGCGCCGATTTACTGTGCCATACTGTGCCACTTTATGATCATGATTTCCATGATCACAGTGATCTTAATGATAATAGTGATATTAATGATCTTAGTAATAGTTAGAATAGTTAAGATATTTAATATATTTAATTTTTTTATTATATTTATTATATTTATTATATTAGTTATATTTAAGATAGTTAATATCTTTTTATTATATTTTATTTTTGTATAAATATCCTGAGAATTTTATTAAGTCCTCCTTAGTTCTTATAACTACAATTGAATAATAAAATATCTTTTACCTCTAAAAATCCTATACCATTTACCAATTAAAGAGCGAACTGTACTCAATAAAACATAAAACATTGTTACCTCTATCATAATAAACTTAATTAATTTTTCCATTCAAACTTCAAAAATAAAGTTAAAGATAAAGGAATCAAGAATATGATTAGACGTAACAAGTGGTGATTCCTGCCAGGTTACCTCTTTAATTGATAATATAGCGAAGGAAAGAATTAAGAAACTAAGAGATTAGAAATGCATTAAGAAGTGTATGAACTTTGAAGAGATTGAGATAAATACAGTGATACATACGTTAAGATATTATTCAAATTTTTCACTAAACGAAGACCATTCTTGTTACCCAATACCACCATTACAATCTATTAATACTGCTTTTGGAAATTTTTGGATTTAAATTAATCATACTTTTAACACAGAGACCTACACAGCCTATACTATTACAGCTTTTAATTTATTCAATTATTTAGTTTCAACTACATTATCTGGACAACAAAGTAATCAGTTACCTTCAGTACTCATACGCTTACTTACCAGTATTCAATATTTAAGAAGACCTTTTTTATCTGAAGTTTTATTTAATTATACATTAGGAATAGCTTTTAGAACCAATTGTTTTGAACACCCTTGTTAATATATATATTTTTGACGAGGCATACCAAGAATTATTAGACCAAATTCTTGTATCTGTATAACGCGATCGATATCTTTTAAGACAAATAAGCGTACCATCACCAGTATCTTCAGAAGAATCAACAAGTTCAACAGAAGTAACTAACGCAACACCAACACCACTAAATCTTGCTAGAACACCTACACCACCTATTCTTGTACAAACTCTACCGAATCTTTCATGTACCCCTACACCTACACCACTAAATACTTTACCAAACATAAATATAGCTATAGCAGACGAATTAAATGCACTTTATGACCAAATCTTTGGAACTGATAGAGCTCGACTAGAAGCCATTGCTAATATAAATCAAAATGTTAAAAGAACTACAGCTAAAGTTGATACCTTTAGTGGTGCAGAAGAAGAAGACCAGTAGAATGGCTTAAAGTATTTAACAGAGCCGCTATCATTAATAAATGGACTACACAAGCTAAAAAGAAAGCTGTAGCTGAAGGATTTCTTAAAGGAGCAGCTGCTGATTGGTTTGAGGATACTACTGGCATAATGGGAGATCATTTTAATGCTGCAGCTAATGGAGGAAATAACTTTACTGATCTTTTCAATCGCCAATTTGTAAGTAAAACTAAGAAAACCAGTGGTATCAAGAATTAACTTCCCTACATCAGAAAAATGATGAATCAGTAGATTCATATGCCAATAAATTTAAGAAATTTGCTGATAAAGTAGGACTCACTAATGCAGCTCAAAAGAAACATATGTTTCTAATGGGATTAAACCCAGCCTATACCCCTCTTGTATATGCTCGAGATCCTGCTAACCTGGATGCCAGTATTGGATATGCAAGGACAGTGGAAATTGGATTTAACTTTGCCTCAGGAGCTACCCCTAAGTCACAAGCCTCCGCTACTGCCTCTAGCTCTAAAGTTAAAATTTCTGAGACTGAGGTCGATGAATTAACTAAAAAGTTAGAACAACTTACTATTAACTATGCCAATCTCACAACTGCTTTATTAGTTTAACTACAGGAAAGAAGAAGTCACCTACCAATGAACCAAGAAAGACCTAGGAACAACAATTTTAATACACCTAGACCAGCTATCTCTAACTTCAAGTGTTATAATTGCAATCAATCCGGACATATGGCTAGAGATTGCCCTTATTCAGATCAAAAGTACAATCGTCAACCTAGACCTACCAACGTATCTAGAACTTCCAGATATGAGACCAGAGATGTAAATTACCTGGATAACTTTGAATACGATGAAGAATATGAGGAAGAATACGAAGAAGATGATGGAGAAGAATATGAAGTCTATTTAAATACTCGCTCTGGACCCTATCCTCAAAGTCCAGTCTCTAAGAATAGAAGAGCGCAAAGAAGTGAATTTAGAAGGGAGGAAAATTTAAGGAAAACTCCTCGCTTTAATGTACCTGCTAATACTGAAGAAATGAAAGATGTTGAAGTTCAACCACCTGTAACTACTACTACTACTTCTTCAACTAAGACTACTAAGACCCCTAGAAGGAGACTATTACCCGCACCTATTGAACAATTAACTGAGTTCAACGTGGCCACTTATTTACAAAATCTACCATGTGAACTATCAGTTGGATAAGTAGCACATGTTATTCCAACTTATCATTCTGGGTTATCAAGAGCAGTGAGAAGATCACATAAAAAAACATAACAAGATGGAACCCAAGAAGCTAATCTAGCTGACAGTGATAAGGAACCAACTACTGCTGCCAAATGTACCTTTAGGATTGGACAAAAAGCACAAACTGCCATTGTAGATAGCGGAGCAGCCACAAGTATTATAACAAAAGCCCTTTTAAATAAATTAGGGTATGAAATTAATAGACCATCAAAAATGATTGTAGTAATAGCCAATGGAGCAAGAATCAGATCTCTAGGAATCGTAGATAATATTCCTATCATCATAGGAAAAATAGAAATTCCCACGTCTTTTCAAGTTTTAGACTCAAAGGATGAAATTCTTAGTCTAAGAAATAACTGGTTAAAAGAAGCTAATGCCACTATGAGTTGAAAACAGTCAACTCTAACTATTCGCAAACACAATGTTACTGTCAGGATTTGCATCACTTTCACTAAAACTGCTGAGGTTACCACCCAGGAATTGGATTACGACTCTGAAGATGATTACTATGAAGATGAGCTCTTAGATGAGTATTATATTTATTATTCAGATATGACGGATGAAGAAGAAGTCTCTGAGAATGAAATGACCTATAATCCTTGGAGTGAAGTATATTCACCTTATAATTCTGAAGTAGAATCTGAAGAAGAAGATATCCCAGATAACAATAACCCCGCAGTCTTTTTAGCAGAAAGTGCTAAAGATTCATGTTTCTTATATTTTTTTATTTTTAACAGCATATTTTATTAATTAATTTGTAAAAGAAAATAAACACAAAATACATAAAACAATAAAATATATGGATCTCATTTCTATCTAGTTTACATAAATAAGAATTTAAAAAGTAAAACTAATCTAAATACCTACGCTATAAACCTAATATAAAAACATATCCAGTATACAACTTCGCACTGAGAGGTCGCAACCAGATCAACCATCCAGAAAGTATCCCCTCCAATCCCTTAAAATAAGTTAAAGGAGAGCCATATCCTAACTACCCGAACTGTCAGATCCATCAGAGGGACCAATTGGTCCAAGAGGTTAATCCAGGGAGTTCTAAGAGAAAATACCTTAAACAGCAAATCCAGAATAGGGCTGAGATTGGTGATGGGAGCCTTGAAACCTGAGCAGCGTCGATGAGAGCACGTAACGAGATAACATGTTTCTTATATTTAATCATTGATTTATACTGTAATTAATATATAATAAATAAAGATTAATATATCAAAGTAAAAAATAAAATTATCATTCTAAAATAAATAACCAAATTCATAAATTTATTTTTTATTTTTCCACAAATAAGTTAATTTAAAAAAATGTAACAGTTAACAATTAAATAAAGTTTATTAACTACTACATTTCACATAAAAAGGTAGATTTATGTGTAACCAATACAACCAATCATATATGACTATATATGAATCACGTTGTTAATATAAAATACTACTGCGCCGATTTACTGTGCCGTACTGTGCCACTTTATGATCATGATTTTCATGATCAAGGTGATCTTAATGATAGTAGTGATATTAATGATCTTAGTGATAGTTAAGATAGTTAAGATAGTAAAGATCTTTATTATATTTATTATATTGATTGTATTTATTATATTTATTATATTTATTATCATTTTATTATATTTTATTTTTGTATAAATATCCTGAGAATTTTATTAAGTTCTCCTCNGTTCTTGTAACTTCAATTGAATAATAAAATATCTTTTACCTATAAAAATCCTATACCGTTTACCAATTAAAGGGCGAANTGTANTCAATAAAACATAAATTATTNTTACCTCTATCGTAATAAACTTAATTAATTTTTCATTTTCGAACATAAAGAAGAAAAGTTAAGTCCAAGGAATCAAGAATACGATTAGACGTAGCAAGTGGTAATTCCTGTCAGGTTACCTCTTTAATTGATAGTATAGCAAGGAAAGGATTGAGATACCAAGAGATTAGAAACGTCTTGAGAAGTGCATGAACTTTGAAGAGATTGAGATAAATACAGCGATACATACATTAAGACATTACTCAAATTCTCCACTAAACGAAGACCATTCTTGTCATATTTGTTATCCAGTACCATCATTACACTCCATAAATACTGCTTTTGGAAATTTTTGGATTTGGATNAANNGTACTTTTAACNCAGAGANCTACACAGCNTATACCATCACAGCTTTTAATCTATTCAATTATNTAGTTTCAACTACATTATCTGGACAACAAAGTGATTAGCTACCTTCAGTACTTATACGTTTACTTACTAGTATCCGATATCTAAGAAGACCTTTTTCATCTGAAGTTTTATTTAACTATACCTTAGGAATAGCTGTTAGAACCAATTGTTTTGAACATCCCGTTACCGTATATATTTTTGACGAGGCATACCAAGAATTATTAGATCAACTTATTGCATCTATACAACACGATCGATATCTATTAAGACAAATTAGTGTANCCTCNCCAGTATCTTCTGAGAGTTCTACAGAATCAACAGAATTAGATAACCCAACATCACCAAATCTTGTTAGAACACCTACACCGCCTATTCTTGTACAAACCTCACCAAATCTTACATGTACTCCTACGCCTACACCACCAAATACATCCCCTAACATAAATATGGCCACTGCTGATGAATTAAATGCACTTTATGACCACATTTTTGGAACTGATGGAGCTCGATTAGCAGCTATAGCTAATGCAAATCAAAATGCTGAACGAACAACAATCAAAGTTGACAGTTTTAGCGGTGCTGAAGGAGAAGACCCAGTAGAATGGCTTAAAGCATTTAATAGAGCTGCTGTAACTAATAAATGGAATACAGAGACTAGAAAGAAAGTCGTAGCTGGAGGATTTCTAAAAGGAGCAGCTGCCGATTGGTTTGAAGGCACCACTGGAACAATGGGAAATCATTTTGATACAGGAAATAATAACGGAAATAATTTCACTGACCTCTTTAACCAACGATTTGTAAGTGAAACTCGCAAAAACCAATAGTATCAAGAGTTAACTTCTTTACGCCAAAAGAATGATGAGTCAGTTGATTCTTATGCCAATAAGTTTAAGAAGCTGGCAGACCGAGTAGGATTAACTGATGCCAACTAAAAGAAAAGAATGTTTTTAATGGGACTTAATGCTGCTTATACTCCCATGGTATATGCTTCTAATCCTGCTGATGTTGATAAAGCCATTGAAGCTGCTAGAACTGTAGAAATTGGATTTAACTTTGCTTCTGGAACTGCTGCTAAAGCATAAGGAACCACTACCGCCTCTAGCTCTAAAACTAAAATTTCAGAAACTGAAGTTGATGAACTAACTAAAAAGTTAGAGCAACTTACTATTAACTACACGAACTTTACAACTGCATTATTAGCTCAACCTCAAGAAAGAAGAAGTCGTCCACCAATGAACCAAGGAAGACCTAGGAATAACAACTTCAATGCACCTAGACCAACTGCCTCTAATTTCAAGTGCTATAATTGTAATCAACCTGGACATATGGCTAGAGATTGTCCCTATCCTGACCAAAGATATAATAGACAGCCAAGAATAACAAATGTACCCAGAACTCCTAGGTATGAAACTAGAGATGTGAATTATTTAGATGACTTCGAATATGATGAGGAGTATGAGGAAGAATATGAAGAAGATGATGGAGAGGAATACAAAGTTTACTTGAACATTCGTTCAGGACCTTATCCTCAAAGCCCAGTTTCGAAAAATAGAAGAGCACAAAGGAGTGAATCTAGAAGAGAGGAAAATTTAAGAAAAACCCCTCACTTTAATGTACCAGCTGCTACTGAAGATATGGAAGATGTTGAAGTCCAGCCTCCAGTAACTACCACTACTACTTCTTCAACAAAGACTATCAAGACCCCTAGGAGAAGGTTATTACCTGCACCTATCGAACAATTAACTGAGTTCAACGTAGCGACCTATTTACAAAATCTACCATGTGGACTCTCTGTAGGACAAGCTGCACATGTTATCCCTACCTATCATTCTGGACTCTCTAGAGCAGTGAGAAGATCACGTGAAAAAACACAACAAGATGGAACTCAAGAAGCAAATTTAGTAGATAGCGATGAGGAACCAATTACCGCTGCTAAATGTACCCTTAGAATTGGACAAAAAGCCCAAACTGCCATTGTAGATAGTGGAGCAGCCACCAGCATAATGACCAAAGCTCTCTTGAATAAATTAGGTTATGAAATTNATAGNCCATCCAAAATGATTGTAGTAACCGCAAATGGAGCCAGAACCAGATCTTTAGGAATAGTAGACAATATCCCTATCNTAATAGGAAAANTAGANATTNCTACNTCNTTNCAAGTTNTAGANTCTAANGATGAAGTTCTTATTCTAGGAAATAACTGGTTAAAGGAAACCAACGCTACTATGAGTTGGGAACAGTCAACTTTAACTATCCGTAAGCATAATATTACAGTTAGAATTCACATTACATTCATCAAAACAGCCAAAGTTACCACTCAAGAGTTAGATTATGACTCCGAAGATGATTACTATGAAGACGAGCTCTTAGACGAATACTATGTGTATTATTCAGATATGACCGATGAAGAGGAAGTTTCCGAGGATGAAATAACCTATAATCTTTGGAGCGAGGTATACTCACCTTACAATTCTGAAGTAGAATTTGAAGAAAAAATCCAAGATAACAATCCCGCAATCTTCTTAGCAGAAAGCGCTAGAGATTCAAGTAAAAAAGAACAAGTTCCTGAAGACCAACATGTAGGACCACTTGATTACCACCAACAACAAGCATTCTAATATCTTTTGAAAGAATACTCTGACATCTGTGCCAAAGGACAAACTGAAATAGGACAAACCACCATAGTTAAGCACAAAATCCATATAGGTGATGCTTTACCTGTAGCCCAAAAGCCATACCGTATCAACCCAGAAAATACTCAGTTCCTAAAGGAAGAGATCAAAAAGATAGAAGCAAATGGAATTATCAGACGTTCACACAGTCCCTGGGCCTCCCCAGTTGTCATAGTAGGAAAGAAAGAAGGAGACAAGCGCCTATGCATAGACTATCGCAAGTTAAATGCCCTCACCAAAATTGATGCCTACCCGCTACCAAGAATTGATGACTTGTTAGACTCTTTAGGTGGATCCCAATGGTTTACTATGCTAGATTTAGCCAGTGGATATTGGCAAGTATCCATGCATCCAAACGATATTGAAAAGACCGCTTTCATTACACCATCAGGCCTTTACAAATTTTTAGTCATGCCTTTTGGTCTCAATAATGCTCCTGGAACCTTCCAACAACTTATGAATTGGATCTTAAAAGACTTTCTTGGACTCTTTGTAGCAGTTTACTTAAATGACATTATCATCTATTCAAAAGGATCTTTAGAACTTCATCTTGACTACGTTAAACAAGTATTTCAAACTTTACGCGAAGCTCAACTTAGTATTAAGTTGAAAAAGTACCACTTTTGCTACCCATCACTCTCCTTCTTAGGACATATAGTAGGACAAGGAGGTATTCATCCTGACCCGGAGAAGATTGAAAAAGTTAAGAATTTCCCTATTCCAAGGTCTCTAACACAACTTCGCGCAGCTCTAGGATTATTTGGGTACTATCGCAAGTTTATCAAGGATTTTGCTAGGCACGCTAAACCCCTCACCATATTACTTAAAAAGGAAATACCCTTCCAATAGACAGAAAAACAACAAACTGCCTTTGACAGACTTAAGGAAAGGCTCATCAAAGCACCTATTTTACAGTACCCAGATTTTGAAGCACCTTTTACTCTCTATACAGATGCTTGCAAGTTTGGACTTGGAGCTGTATTATCACAAAAAGTAGATGGACAAGAGTGTGTAGTTGCATATGCCAGTAGAACAACTAACAAAGCTGAAGAAAACTACCCCATAATTGATTTAGAATGTCTTGCAATCGTATGGATAGTTAAACACTTCCACCACTATTTAAGTCGACCTTTTTCTATTGTTACGGACCACTCAGCACTTAAGTGGTTAAAAACCTCAAAAATGCCTAAGGGTAGATGAGCACGTTGGATTATGGAGCTTCAACAATATAATTTTTCCATTGAACACCGCCCAGGAAAGCATAATGCTAACGCAGACACATTATCTTGCATGTATGATAATCAACTCGACCAAGAGGAAGAAAATGAGTGTTTCTTAGTCATTACCTATGACGCAGATACAGAAGAAGATGAACCTGAAGCTGAATCTTCATCAATGGCTTTAGTTAGAACTTAGAAGTAATAAGCATAGAAGATTAACTCCCAATCAAAAGATCCCTTACGAGAGTGACAGTGAATTTGAGGAAGCCGAAAGTAAAAAATCCTTACCTTTAACTATTCCTGAGCCTTACCCCTGTTGCGGACATATTATCTGCACCTGTGAACCAGAAGTTTCATCTATCAATACTGAAGAATATCAGCAAGATCATAATAATGGATGGGACTCAAGATGGATTGAGAAAAATGAAAGTGAGATCGAATGGGAATATCATTCTAATGATGGCACTACCCCCTCAGAATGAATCAAAGGAATAGAAATGTACGACATGGAAACCCCTGCCGGGAACGAACTTCACCAGGGAAGATATTGAGCAAATTTATCATACCGCCATCCAAATCAAGCAAGTTATAGCAGGACAACCAATAACTAGAGGAGGAAGCAAGTGTACTTGGGATTGTGATATTGAGAATCATCACTTCCATACCTACTGCAAATTATGCAAAAAGAATTTAATTTATGGTACCCTCTACCATCGTTGCATTTGGAGTTTTTCTCCAGGACATCTTCACCCTGACATGAACCTAAGATTTTTAGTTAATATACCATGGTGGAAAGAACCCATTCTAGTTCAACGTGAAAATGCCGTCGTATATTTGAGACTGTTAGAACGTCTCTACAACAATTTACCTGTCTATACTCCTTCCCTTGAATCTATTGTCGCAGAATTAGATTAAGTTTATTTTTAGTCAAACATTTTTTTTAGTTTATTTTTCATTTACACATATATTTTTTTTAGTTATTCTTTTTATGGTGAAAGCTAAAGCATTTACATTGTGATGAATGGCCAATTAAAATGGATACCCAACATTATCATAATTTATTAAATTATATTAGTAATAGTACATTTCCTTTAGATTTTAGTGAAGTACAGAAAAAGCAATTAGTCAACCAATCAAAACATTATTTAGTCAAAAATAATTTGTTATTCAAAAAGGACCGAAATAATCAGAACAATTTAGTCAAAGTAGTTCAAAAATATGAAATGGATCCAGTATTATATATGTTTCATAATGACCCTACAACCGCACATGCTTCTAAAGATAGAATGATGGATAAAATGAAGAAGCGATTCTTTTGGCCTTAAATGTTCCAAGATATAAGCACTTACATAGAGTCATGTGACGCATGCCAAAGAAGAGGAAAATCAAAGTGATAGGAACCTTTACATCCAATTCCAGTTGGAGCACCTTTTTACCAAATTGGAATCGATTATATAGGACCCTTGAACGTAACCTCTCAAGGAAACAAATATATTATCATCGCTATGGATTACATGACAAAATGATCAGAAGCAAAACCTGTCAAAGAAGCTACTGCTCAAGAAACTGTGACATTTGTATATGAAAGTATTATTTGCCGTCANGGTTGCCCTGGAAAAATCCTAACTGATCGAGGAACTCATTTTAATAATCAGCTCTTAAAAGGATTATTAAAGAAATTTGAAATTACACACTAATGTCAACTCCTTATCATCCACAGACCAATGGACTTGTAGAAAGATTTAATAGAACTTTAATAGAAGCTCTCTCACGAACAGCTACCAATCATTTAAATGATTGGGATAAGTTTATAGCCCCTGTTCTCTTTGCTTATCGTACTAGTGCACATTCAACTACAAAGATTTCCCCATTTTTCCTTGTGTATAGGAGAGAAGCAAAATTGCCCACCGATAGTGCAGAAATGGAGGAGGAATCTAACCTAATAGAGCACATAGATCATCAAGTGACGCACCTATCAGATGTTAGAAATGATGTGCAACAGCAGATCAAA
>QKYT01000403.1:53101-78963 GCA_003550305.1 Glomus cerebriforme | reverse complement strand
TTACCTCTATCGTAATAAACTTAATTAATTTTTCATTTTCGAACATAAAGAAGAAAAGTTAAGTCCAAGGAATCAAGAATACGATTAGACGTAGCAACGTGAACGCAGACAGATGACATTTTTGTGTCACTGATCCTAGTCTATAATAGTCCTACGCTACGCTCCGGACTAATAACATTATTATTTAAAAGGGTAATACAAATTTTAGTTAATTTGGGTTGTGATACATGTTCAGTGTGAAAAAAATTTTTGACAAAAAAAAATAAAAACCCGTGTGGCTGGGTCAATTAAAGATGATTTTGATATGAGAACCAATTTTTTAACTTTATGTCGCCTTAATTATAATAACAGAACTGTAATATTTATTTACTTTACCTTATCCAAAAGAGTAATATCAAATTTTTACTCTTTAAATCAAATATAAATAACAAATCCATGAAGAAATCATATATCATTAGAGCAGTAGTTATAATAATAAGATTATTTCCCTATTAAAGAAATTTAATTTGAAATTAATATTTATAAATAAAATATTATTTAACCAATTCAATTAATTCTTCATTACCTTTTTATGTCTTTTATTTGCCCATATATAACATATACATAAAATAAATAATACAATTCCAATTACAATTATTGGAATTGTAACCAATTCAAGAAAGGTCTCTAAGAAAATAAATCAGTAAATAATGTTTAATTAAATTAAAGAATTTGATTAATTTTTACTTACTATGTTCTTTTAATCCATATGTTTCATCAAGCATTGAAGTTAAATTATTCCCATTGATTGAAGTGATTTCTTTGTTTTTTATCAATGTATTTAAATTGTCAAAAATAGTTGAACATTAATCGCAGAATTATCATTTGATTTTACTTGGTATTAAATTTTCTTATAAAATGTTATTATTTCGCCATTACATAACGAAATAAATAGAAATACAATTAAAATTGAAATTAATTTCATTATATTATAATAAATTGGGTAAGAAAAACGCTATTATGGCTCTATTATTATATATATATATTGCTGGTACGGACTACATCTCAAATAAAATAAAAATAAATAATATATATATTTGCTGGTAAAAAAAAAAAAAAAAAAAACTCGAAAAAAAAACTGAATAATCTCAAATTATCTGCTTAAATATTATTTTATTACTTTTCTCTTTATTATTTTATTTTCTTTATTATTTTATTATTATTTTTTTCTTTATTATTTTTACAGAGTCAGCAAACGTTTGTTTGATTAATATAACTATAAACATCAAATTCGGCGTCTCTTAATTCTTGACATGCTTTTGTAACATTTATTAATTCATTGAATTTGTTTCAAGGGTTTTTGTTTGGTAAATCCAGCGCTATTCATATTAGTGTCATAAATAAACAAACATAAATACAATAGTCAAAATTCGTTCGCATCAGAAATCGGGTTTATTTTAAATATCATACGAAAATGTGCATCTTTGAGAATTATCACAATATAATTCCTTATTATCGAAAAATAATATTTTAAAAAAACAGTAAATTTAAAAGTATCAAAAACATCGTTGCATGACAATATCATATAATTTAACTATTTGTCATCAATTTCGTAACGCTATCAATTTATTTAATGTTAAAAATTAAATCATAACTATACATTTGATAATATAAATTTGTTTTAGGAGTATTAGTCGGTTGTATTAAATTATCTTTCGAATTGGTTGTTTATATTATTTTTTAAAAACATATTGTTTACAAATTTTGCTTAAAATTTATGATAATTGTTCGTTTACATGTTTTATTATTTTAAGCAAGATAGATTATTATTGAATTATTTTTTATATTTTAATTATTCCATTTTTATTCATCATTAAAAATAATAATGATTTTTTTAAATAAATTCATATTCCAAGTACTTTTAATAATTATTCAAATTTTCCTAATTTTTGCAAACAAAAATTAAAGCCTTGAATGCAATAATAATTTTATATGCTATCTCATAAAATTAGTGTGTTATTAAAAGGAAAGTAATATTTGGGATAAAATAAAAGCAAATGTATTATTCTTATTTATTTCCTTCAAAAAACTTCCCGCAATAAATTTATAATATTTATAATGCAATTCCTTAAAAAACATGAAAATTTTTTATATAAATATTTGAGAATACTGTTATCTATTTATAACAATTTTTCATTTAATTTGTTATTAATGTAAATTGGTGCGTCACATTTTTTTTTTTTTTTGGTGATAGAGCACATGATTTTTTATACCAATATTAACCAGGCTGAATTAATATAGGAATATATACTACAAGTAAAAAATATTTGCTAAATTCTTTGAAATTAATATAAGGTCAGTTTTTTTAAAATACTCTTTTTCTTTCTGAACAACAATACAAATTTAATCATAAATAGATAAACACTTTTTCAATTAAAATATTAAAACTTTATTTATTATGATAATTCATTACTAAACAGAAACATTTATTTAATATTTATATATATTGCATTCTCTTTAATACTTGATACTAACAAAACAACTAATCTTTTTTACTAATTTTCCAATTTCCAGTTTTCAAAGCATTATTCCAAACATAATACCAAAGATGATATTGTGGTTCAATTGGAATATCTCCTTTAGCTTTCAAATTATCTATCTGAGCTTTAAGTGGTGTATCTCCATTATTTTCTAAACTTGGTTTTAGATAATCCAACACATATTTAAATAATAAATCACCAGTAAACTCAGGAATTTCAAGTTTATTAGCAATGTAATCAGCCGATTTTGCTCTAACACATATCTCACCCCAAACATCACTTCCTATACTCCAACTTCCACCAGCACCGGATGCATAAAGTCCAACTACATATATATGCTTGGAGGTTAGTTTTTTAAACTTTGTATTATCATATCCATAATAACAAGGGTGAAGATTAAATGGATCTTTATAACACTCATCCTCTTCATCTCCTTTATCATCATTACTTGAAATTAAATAATATTAATAAATTAATAAATAAATAAAAAACGAAATCCAAAAAAAATATATATGATTTACCTTAAAAACTCCAAATCTTCACTAGGTAAGATTACAACAGATGCTGACCAAGTAACATTTGGCGTACAACTTTCCATATCAGTCTTACACACAGTTGTAATGACAACTGTGATTGAATTATCATCATTTACTGGAGAATTAATTTTAATTCCTGATCTTTTAACCCTATATTCATCATTTATAAAGTTTCCAAGAGTTAAAACCTTAGTATAAGAACGAATATATTCAAAAAAAGCTTGAGTTTCTGGATCAAGTGTTGATGCATGAGACTTCTTTTGTTTTAAAGGATGTTTATCAATAATGTCATGAGCAATTGATAACAAATCTTTATCAAGATTTAAAATTCGAGGATAATTATCAACTGCGAATTGACGAAACCAACCTTTAGTTAATGTGGTGCAAATTCTATTAAGTGCTAAATTGTAAGAAGTTTCTTGATTTTTAGAGATCATTGGAATAAGATATCTTTCAAGTGCAATAACCATCGCTTCCTCTCTTACACAATTAAGTTGTGTTTGATAATCAATTTTTTGGAAAAGAGATTGTTTTACCCATGCTTTAGACTTATCATCCTTTAAACTATCATAAATTGGGCAATCACCATATTTAACAAGTTCATGTAATTCATCATGAAGAACACGTCTTTGTACAAAAAGATCATCTTTATAATCCAAAAATTCTTCATTGGTCATATTTAAATTGATATGACTACCTGGTATGCCTTGTCTAAGTTCAGTTTCCTTTATACGAGTCTTTATCATAAGTTCAATTAGCTCATCACGTTGTGGACTGCGTAATGGCTCATTCATTGAAGATTTATTATTATCCAATATAACTCTTAATGTATGTAAATCCGCAATATTCTTCTGAAAATTAGTTGGCCAATAAATGTGAGATGATTTTAATGCTTCAAGAACTTTTAATGGAGCAACAATACATGGAAAGTTTGATGATAATGGAAACAATGTTATATCTTTAACATTACAACACAACTTTAAAATCATTATCGCACTCATTTCTGGTTGAGTTCCACTAAATTTTTCAAATTCAATCTTATCAACATTTTCAACCTTATCTTCATCGTCTTCATTATTGGAATTATCCTTATTACTTTTTACTTTTTCGGAGTCATCATTATCATTATTATCGGAATCATCCTTATTACTTTTCACTTCATCGGAAATATCATCATTATTATTGAGATCATCCTTATCACTTTCAACTTCATCGTCATTATCATCATCACTATAATCGGAATCATCCTCATCACTTTCCGTTTCATCGTCTTCATCATCGTCATTATAATCGGAATCATCCTCATCATCCTCATCACTTTCCATTTCAACGTCATCATCATCATCATTATAATCGGAATTATCCTCCATTTCCTCCATTTTAGCTAAAAACTCATTTGGCTTCATTTTCCTGAGGTCTACTTTATCAGAGACAAGTTCAATATCAAACTTAATAGAATTTCTATTTTTATGTGATTCAATACATTCACCGACCATTTTTAGTCCACAACCCGGATAATAAATCAATTTTATATCTTTAAAAGTTGCACTAGACATAAGTTTATCAATAAATAAAGTTGATTGTAAAATGGTTGCAACTAAATCCCAATCATTAGATTCACGAAAAGAAGGAATATGCCACTTTGCAGCACGAGAGCCAATAAGCACAGGGTAGTTTATAAAAACTTCATTGTCTTCATCCTTGATGATACCATTCAAAATAGTTAAAATTTTTTTTGTAGAATTTTCAGCAAGAATTTTAGGTTTAATCATGGTTAATAAGTTTTGGATGTAAAAATGTAATTTTTTTTTTTTTTTTTTTAAAAAAAATATTTTCTGATTCAAAGACAATCAATTTATAATTAAATTGTAGCATGACTAATCCTGAATGATAAATTTGATAAATTAGTATTAATTATGTCAGATCTCATAACAAATGACAAATTAATACAAACTTGGATTAGCGATTTTCATAGTATTATTATTGAAAAACCAGATACTGTGACTGAAAAAATTTTACCGATCTAACATCATAATTATCACAAAACGTCTTGACTGGCATTTTATCACTTTTTTTTTTTAAAAAAAAAAAAAATAGGTAAGTTTTTATTTAAAACTATTTAATACACTAATGATGAAAAAGTAAAATGAATTCATAAATTGATGAATTAATAATTTTATTTTTATAATTTTATGTTTAAGTTTCTAACAACACCTAATTTAATATATTTTTCAATTATTTTCATATTTTCTTCATTCTTCTCAAAAGAACATTCATCATCAACAATAATCAAAGAAAGTGGTTTATGTGGTATACGATTTGCCCAACTCATAAAAAAGGATTCTAATTCTTCTGGAAGTAATTCTGATTTTGAATTATATGAATAATTTAATTCTAATTCATGAAAAGTTTTAGGTGAATATTTAGCAATAATCTCAAATAAATCCTTTTCACTGAAACATCCTTTACAATAAATTTTTATACTTTCTAAATATTTACAATTATTAAACAACATTTTCAAAGTTTCTAATTCATAAATTGTAAATTCAGTATAAAGTTTCCTAAGATTTGGACAGAACTCTATTATAATTGAATTTAATGAATCATTACTCTCACTAATATAAAGTTCTTTTAAATTTCTTCCATTAATTTCCAAGAATTTTATTAAAAAGTCATAACTTGGACATTTATATCGAAATTTTAAACTTTTTAATTGTGGAAAATTAATATATTGTAATATTTTAAAATCCTCTAAAGCATCACTATGATAAAATGATAATACAAGTTCTTGTAAATTCGATAATTTAGAAATAAATGATAATGGAATATAATGATCTCCTCCAAAAATATCTAATTTAGTCAAGGTATTAGGAATTTTTGTAATTAATCCTCCTAAATTAATATATTCAAAAAATTGTTCCATTATCAAACATTTTAAATTTTGTTGAGCAGAAATTAAATCCATTAAACCATTTGAAATAGCTTTTTTGAATGATATGTATAGTATTTGTATGTTGTGACATATTTGAGATAAACGATCAAAAAATTCATGATAAACATTTGAACGACAATGTAATTCTGAAAGATCTCTTAAACAATTTTTTGCTCCAGGATATGATGTAAAAGTTGTATTTTGTCTTAATGATAAATCAAAAATTGTTAATTTTTTTAGAGAAGTAATTTGACTCATGAGCAATTTAAATATTTCCTGTGACACTACATATATGTTATGCTCTGAAGAAATAGATGTTTCTTTAAGAAGTCGCCTAATATTATAATAAACATCATCAACTGATAGGAATTTACAAAATGACGCATAATTAAACATGGGAGGATTTAAAGTTAGGGTTGAAATAAAAATTCCATTTCTATGTAAAATTTCTTTTGATTCATTTGACATGCATTCGATTAAAGTATTGAAATTTCTAATCTTTTTCCATAAAATTCCAACAGAAACTTCACACCAAAGATGATTTATTAATAAGCATGAATTTAAAGTAATTTGATCATCTTCTAAATATTCAAAAATTTCTTCAAGACAATCAGCAGGAAGTTGTGACATCGAAGATTCAAGGAGAGAGTGTTACAAATATCCTTGGCGTACATATTTATTTATGATTGTTGTATCACATTCTAAAATTGGTTAAATATTTAACTGCCGATCGGGCAGATCGGGCCCTCAGTGGACCCATAATTTTTCTAACGATGGCCGGAATTGCACATAGTGTTAGCTGACACTATGACTATCTGCATTCAATGATTATCCAACTATACATTTTGCGCACGTGACTATTTAAGATTCCTCGAAGCTACAATGAATGTGATTCAGATGTCTATTCTAAATTTTAACAGATTTTAATTTTAGGGTATTTCTATAATATCACCGGTCTAATAATTTTTATAGCTTATATATTTTTGTAAAAGAAAAGGGTTTTCTTATTTAGAAAAGCTGTTGTTCAGATGATTTTGAGAAAAACATGAAAATTCGATTTTTTACAATTTTTTTTTTTTGTACTTTAAGAAAAAATTTTTAACCAATAATTTTTATAAAACTTAAAATTTTTTCCTTTAGCGTCTTAACTCTGGCCGAAATTTGATGTTCAGCTGGAATTAAGCGGTGACAATAAGTGAGCATAACTCTTTAACCGGCATTAAAATTTGACCGGAATTAACATGTTAAAAAAATTCCGAATTTTGTTAAATTTTGGCCAGCGTTAAAGTTTGACCAGAGTTAACTTATAGAAATTTAACTAATATGGGAATGATCTGCGTTTAAAAATGAATGGGCTGAGATTGTGATATAAATTATCATTTAATTTTTATTTTTCTCCTACTCCAATTATATAATAGTGATGCTTTGAAGATTATAAAAAATTACAATACGCTACTTATTCACAATTAAAATTTTAAAATTTAATCAATGTCCAAGAATTGAATTAAAAGAATCTTATGATTGTGAGACTAATGATTTACTTATCTCCGAATTCAAACTATGTTTACAATTGACAAATTAAATACATTGAAAGTGTGATAGGTTTTCCAAAATGGTAAATCTTACACACATTAGAGAATAAATGGTTTATTGTAAGGGATATTTCAGCGAAAAAGACTTATTTGAGGTTGTTACCTAAAACATTTATGAAATAACATTTACTCATTCACAAATGCAAAATCGGAATTATTTCCAGAAGAATTAGAAATCTTTTTCATGAGTTAGATGAATCTTAAACCACAAAAACCCAATTTCTTTCTTAAAAGGATATCAATGCCGAGTAAAATCACAGTTCACCGCAGTATGCCATTTCATTTCGCCTGAACCTAAAATAGAATAAAAAATATGGAATAGATCAGGCGCAGACTATCACATGTTACACAATTTAATTCATACAGCGGGTAATCTAAGTATGAACTATTATTGTAATTCTGCCGGTCTATAAAAAAATTCAATGTATAAGATAATGGAGAAATTAGTAGAGATAAAGTATAAAATTATGCAAAGGAAAAAATGGAAAATTAAAAATATTAATTACATAGAAAAATTATTATATATAACAGAAAAGTATGGAATTTTTTGGAGATTAAAAGAATTAGAAAAAATAAAGAAAAAGAAAGGATATATGAATAATTCAAAAATAGATAATAAAGAAATAAAACAATCGAAGAACTATTATTATGTAATCAATACAAATTATATTGGAAAAGAACAACAATAAATACACCAATAAGAGCGCCGAGAAAAAAAAATAAACAAATTAAAATATATAGGAGAATGGCTAAGTGTGAAAGTAAATGATAGATTATTATTAAATGTAACGAACGAAGGAATCGAATGGAAAAAATAGTTAGACTTAATAATTAACAGAGAAGAATATAATAATTTAACAACATCGCAAGAAGATACGATAACTAGGTCCTACAACATAAAAAATTTATTAGAAATTTTACCAAAAGAAACAAAGACATCTTTGAGGAAAAATGCCAAAGATGTAAAATGAAACAAGAAAATTGGGTTCATATATGGAACTGTGAAAAAAATGAAATATCTATATACAAATAATGAACGACGCAATAGAGGAACAAATAAAAGAAATAGGAAAAAATAATATAATAGTAAATAAAGAGAGATGGAAAGAAAGAGTAATAGCAATTTTAACACAAAGATCATCAATTTTTAATAATCAATATATATACCACGAAGTGATAAAAGGTATATATAATAATAAATTATATAAATGAAGGAAAATAAAATTATTCGACAAACAATGAATAATTTAATAAAAAAAATTGCGAAAGATGCACGGAAACTAATATGGAATCAAAGGAACAAAAAAATCATAGAAATTGGAAAAAAGGGGGAAATTACAAACAAAGATAAAAGGAAATCTAATAGTAAAGAAATATAGAAAAATTAAAAATACTCATTGAAAAATCTAATAAAAAATTAAAATAAACCAAATAATAGAAAGATGGAAAGGGATGATAATAGAAGGAAATCAAAATTATAATAACATATGGTATAAAATAAAAATAGACGACATTTTATAAATAACGATTAGGAAAAGATAGGAAATAAATAGGATAGATAGAAAAACAATTATCTTTATAATGTAATTACATAATTCGTAGAAATTATTCCATAATTGTAATGCGAATGTATAAAGATACATAATATATAAAAATAAATAAAATAAAATCATGTAGATCTTTCTTTTTGGGGTTACGGCCAGAATTACATCGTATAAATGTGGAGAGCTTATTTACTTAATAAGGAAAAGTGAATTGAAAAAAAAAATTATTCAACTGTTAACCAAATTTGCCAAAGTTCATTCCCGATCAAAATATTAGAAAATTGAGGCGACATCTTTGATTTTGCAACCATGTATAATTAATTTATACATTTGGCTGAAATGTTTTTTCAATTTCGGCCGTATTTCGACTCCAAAGCAACGCCACTGGCAAAAAATTTATTTAGGCCTCAAGCCAGATCTGAGATGTACCTTATATATAAAACAAATATATAGAATATATTATATAGTTACTACTTTCAATGGTATTATGTGAATTTTTTTTAATGGTCAACTATGTAAACATATTGTTGGAATAAAGCAGTTAGTAATAATTCAAACTATACATGTTGACCGACTATTTCATTATTTCAATCACATCATAATCGTAAAAAAAAACTAGTGATTATTTAGCTTATTCTTCGATTATTCGATCCGCAACAACTCATTGTATTTAATTAATATATGGCCGAACTTCAAACACCTGCCCAATGAAAAAATATTGTCCGGAAATTGCCACCAAAATTGTCCGGGTGCGTCCGGAAAATGTTCCACACGTCCAGAAAATGACCAGAAAATCGCAATATTCCGGACGTTGAGATATTGCAATATTTTAGAAAATGTCCTGAAAATGTCTAGGCGAGTTAATGTCTCAGTGTCGAAATATTGCAGTTTTCCGGACATTTCATGGACATGTGGAACATTTTCCGGACACACCCGGACAATTTTGGTGACAATTTCTGAATATTCTTTTTTTCATAGGGCTGGCCGAAATTATTGCGTATTTGACCGAAAATTTCTGAAGTCTGCTCGAATATTGCTGCGGATTTGGCCCAAATTATCTTGAGGCTTAAATAAAGTTTTCGCCAGACCTACAAGTGGCGTTGCTTTGGAGTCGAAATTCGGCTACATGTATAATTCAAATGAATAATTTATAATATACATTAATTTAATAAAAACTATTTTTATATTTTTTTCCCCAAGATATTAATCACAAAAATCATATCATATGAGAATCGAATTGATTAAATCACGTAAATGTAAAAACGATTTGTCTGAAAAGAACGAATAATATTATCGATAATACACTACTTTTACAATATAATTTAGGTAATGAAAAAAAAATCTAGAACTACTATATAATTTTTTGTTTATCAAATATAGTAAGAATGAATACGTTAGTAATACTAGTACGTTTAAGATTTGGTCGATCATTAAGAACTTGTTTGTTATATTTGCTTACAATAGGATGTTGCGATCATCAAATTCGGAAAAATGGCGTGACAAATAAAAAGTGTAGTATATACACACATTTCCTATCTGTTTCATTCAATCGGAATTTCGGAGAGCGAAGAAGGACCCCGAAATATACATACAGAGGTCCAAAGGTCAGGTCCAGACAAAAATCATTATGCGCAAACTCAGACCCTACTTTTTATATATATTTCGGGGTCCTAGCGAAGAAGCATTTAAAGAGGGCGGTATTTCTTCTTATATTTCTTGTTTTTTTCAATATCTTTAAATTGTTTTTTTCAGTATGTCAGTAATTGTAAAAAGTATAGAACGAAATCGCGGCGGACCTGGAGGGAGAGGGGCTGGAATCGACGATTTTAAAGACATATTTTTGAATAATGGCCCCGGAATAAAAAGTATTAAAATTAAAAGTATAAAAACTCAATGTGGAGATGTTGTGTATAAGCTCCAATTTTCCTATAATATAATGATTATTGACGGAGAATCAATAGTATACGAAGGTCAATCATTTGGCCAAGGATACGGTGGTGTTGATCAAGCTCTTATTCTTGACAATAATGAACAACTTACGGGAATAAACGGTAGATATGGTTTCTTCGACAATTATACGGTTATAAATTATTTGGAGTTTCAGACATCGCAAAGAAATGTCTCTTGTGGCAAATATATTGCAGCAGGAGATACACCATTCACTTTGCCGGCGGGTGTTATCTATGGTTTTAATGGTGGGTATGTGGATTCAATTGGAACGTATGTGATCGAAGAAGCAATGCAACCAATAACTTCAATAACTGATAATTGTCCTAAACCTCCCCTAGTTTTAGCACTTTCTTGTATTATTGTTATCCTACTGTGTTCATTAATATTTACAAGTATATATTTGATAAAAAAATTTCGTATTTTAAAGACTATCCCACATGTAATGAATGATTTATAATTAATTTTTTACTTTTCTAATTCTATTTTGTCTCAACAATTATTTAGGTACATATTATAGATGCAATGTGCACATAATTAATGTCATTAATTGAGTATAAAAAAATTCTTTAATGTTTGAGGAACATCACTACTTTTTTTCAAACCTAAGTATTAGATTACCCAGTTTTATATATAAAGTATGCAGGCATAAATATGTGAAATTAAATTATAGATTTTATTTTTTATATTCATCGTTTAACGAAAGATAATAATAATTTTTTAATAAATTAACCAAATCTATTTAATAAATTTTGTGGAATACAATTTTTCTAAGCAAATGTAAATTGTCGGTCATGTGATAATGATGTCTTCCACGAGCGACTCCGTCCGGTTCAGGATTCTTTTTCTAGACCCCCGGGGTTCTCCTAGACCTCTTAAATCTGATTGGTTTATATGTGGCATATTTGATTTTATCAGCCATTAAAATTTATTGGATAAAATTTATTTTTGCGTAACATTTATCTTAGAAAAAAATTTTTACGGCTTCGAAAATAAATTTTTTTTACAACCAAGTAAAATATAGCTTTAAAAAAAATGTGAAAGAGTAAAGACTAAAAATTTTAAAGTTAAAAACTTTTGATATAATAAAAAATACAATAATATACAAATATAATTATACGATGACGCGCAGAATTTTTCCTTTTTTTTCTGATGAATTGCTTTATTAAAACTTTAAATTAATATTAAATTTATTAAAAATTATCTTTATTTTAATATTGTGTACTCTAAAAGAAAAAAAAAATAATAAATAAAGACCAAAGTTAATCCTATTGTAAAAAACATTAATAGCTCCATGAATATTCAAAATAACTTGATAAAAATTAATATTCAAGGAATTTCATATCTATTGAGCAATATTATTTAATCTTATAGAGCAGTTTATATTGATCAAAGTGTTGAAATTATGCTACAAAATAAAAAAAAAATGCGCGGTATTAATTTTATTATGAAAGCGTTCATAACTCTATAAATATTCAAGTTGGCTTAAATAAAATTAATATTTGAATAATTTCCAAACCTGTTTGCAACTTCACATAGTCTTTTGAATTCAGCCCACATTAATGTTTTACTTTATTACTAAATTTTGCCCTACAAAAAAAAGAATGTCCGGAAATTGTCATCGAAAATGCCTGGGCGCATCCAAAAGACATCCGGAAAATTGCAATATTCTGAACATTGAGATATTGCAATATTCTAGAATATGTCCAGAAAATGTTTAGGCATGTTTTAGTTCTGAAATATTGCAATTTTCTGGGAATTTTCTGGACGTGTGAGACATTTTCGGACGACTCGGGCATTTTGAATGACAAGTTCTGGATATTCTTTCTTTAATTTTGAAGCCTACAATATTTTGTAAATTTCAATATTGAGAAAATTTTATGTATTCAATCATTAAATTCAGATATATTGCAACAGCACTATTAAAAGTTTGATGATAAGCCCGATTTATTGCCTAATGCCTACAAACATACTTTTAGCAGATTATCTTTCAAATTAAACTACATTTTTTTTTACTAGTCGAAGATGGTCATATACTCATATTTTATAAACTTTGATGAATTTCATTTTTCGTAATCATTTTATCACACAAAGGAAATTAAAGCTGTAAATTGTAATATGAAAGTTATCGATTTTTTTACAAAACAAAATTTAGATTAGAGATTTCTGTCACATGCATTACATTTTTATCAATGTTAAATTTATTTTTATTTAATTTCAAATAATCCCTTTTATAATGAATAAGTCTTAATGGCGTTATATAACTAAATTTGTAGGTATTTATTAGTATTAGATAACTTCAAAAAAAAATTGTTTCTAACTAAAATCTGGATTTTAGATGAAGTTTATCAGTTTGTTTGATTATTTTTCAATCATAAAATATACAATTATTGATTTATTATTAATTACTAATTTAAATATGTAAAATCAACAGGTTCTATTACTTCTATAGAATCTATAAATATAATAAACATTAATAAATATAAGAATAATTCTAATCACCTGAATACTCTTTCTCATCGTTCTTGCCATCTACATTTTTTGATATAGGTAAATTATAAATTTTAATACTGTAATCTATTTGTATGTTAACTGATGATTTAATGAAAGACGGTTGTTTTTCATTAAATTCATCAGCTTTTTTTAATTTGTTTATGAATTTCACTTTCCTTTTTATAAAGTCACCATTGATCGAATCTTTCATATAAATATTCTGCATTGGTCTTTATGTGATCCGACAAAAATATTTTCATTGATACCGGCGGAGAATTCTCATTTTCTTCCGATAAAGTTTGTTACAGCATTCAGTGTAACTTTCAAAATCAGAAGATTTACAGGGGCGTTGCATGTACGACTTAATTTTCGACTGACATTATCTAAAAAGAAAAAAAGCTGCATATTATTTTGTGATACATATGTTGATTAAAATTTTATATTTAAACCGTTATAATACATAGGTTGTTCCGTTGTTGTAGCCTATGTCCAAATCAAACTTAGGAAAATCTTATGCCCGAAACTTTCAAACTAATCCGGTTTTAGAGGGAAGACTAGCTTGGTTTGGGATATGGTTAAATTTCGGACGTAGGTTATGTCCTGAGTTTGATTTGTGATATCCTGAGTCTCTGATTTGGAACATGGTTATATTCGGTCTACAACAGAAAAAAAGTCAGAATTCTGTGGATAATATACGAGTTTTACAATTTTTCATTTTTTCATTTTAAGTTATCGACAATTGAACTTGATAAAAAGAATATTTTACTATTATTCATAATACGATGACAGCACCGTAGTGTCGCAAATTGACGTATCATCATCGACATCCAAAGTATCATCTTTTTTTCGGCTTTTACTTCTTCAGCAGATTCGTTAATCTTATTTATTTTATTAAATAATTTGAATATAAAATAATAAATTTCTTACAAACTCAATTTGTTTCAAGAAAATAAATAGGCGTAAAGATATACTGTATATTTGGAACAACAAAAAAAGTAATTATTTTAATATTTTCGTATTTAATATATCAGTAAAGAATAAATAATTAATATAACAAAGATTTCTGCAATAGAATACTGAATAATCCATACAGAATGTTACATTAAAAGTCGAATAATTCTTTTAGGTATAATTAATATAATTTTACTTACAATGCCAAATTGTAATATTAAAAAATATACATATATTTTATTTTCACTTGCCTAATTTTCTAATATTAATTATTATTTTATAACTCAATATTAATGATCAAAATTACAATTTCTTTAAATGATGTTACGACAAGACCTTTCCATTTATGATAATTACATATATGTCGATCATCATGCTTACTATTTGTCACTTAGTATAACGACTTATCATTATGCGTACTAAAATGGTATAGAACTTCTTTTCTAATTGTTTGATCAAAGAAGTTTCATTATTTGTATTTATTAGCTCTATCTTGTACTAAAGAAAATAAAAGAAAGCGATATTCTCTATTTATTTCCTAATTTCGATAGAATTCTATGAATACTAAAAAAAAGATAATCTATTACATTTTTTTTAACAATTCCGTGTTGAAAACTTTATATGTAACATGATGTACAGTACAATCAGTACATGAATTTCTTCATAGAATTTTTTTTTATTTTTATAATAAAAACTTTTTTGGTATATTTAAAAAAGTATACAATGTATTTTAAGGAAACCGTTTATAGCGACATAGCAATACTTCATGTCGTTATAAAAATAGTAAAATTATAATAAATAAGCGCTTTAAGTTTAATTCACATATCAACATGACATCTTATAAAAGAGTAAAGTTCGTCTCAAAATTGATTAAAAATTTAAAAAAAAAAAATATTTTTAAAAATCCATAAAGGATGAAAGCACGTATCGTTATCTGTAAAATAATTTGTATCTTCTATTTAATTGCATGTATTGGTACAGGTAAAGTTATTTGCTTGCTTTTAAAATCATTATATTTACCCTTTAATGAATTTATTTTATGATAAAAATATAGAAATTTGGCATTTGATAACCATGTATAACGTTGGAAACTATAATGAACACGGTGTAAATCGATCCAATTTTACCTTGATATATACTAATGTTTTGTAAATAATTATTCATATTATATTCGTTTTTTTCATATTTATTTAATGAAATAATATTAATATAATTTATTTATAGTTATCTTCCTGGAAACATTTTATTAATAATATTAAGTAAGTAATCAATTTTTTCTTTTTCAATTACTTATTTTAAAAGCTTTCATCAATTAGAATATTCAACGAATATTGCAAATTTCTTTATTTAGCGTTATGTTACTTGAATGATAATGATGATAGTTTATGGTCATATAGTTGGCAAGTATAAACAAAAGTCTCTTTTTTATAAAATTATTATATTTTATTAAATTATTTATAAATCACAGGCGTTATTTCGTTATCCAAATTATAGTATTAATGGGTAAGTTTAATAAACATAAATAATTTAAATATTTTTTTATATATTATTAATTAATTTCGTTAATATATTTTTTTATCTGTTTTTATCTATTTAATAGTTGGTGGAAGATACACAGTTACATACGCAAATCTTGGTATAATCCCTTTTAATTGTAATTTTAATTATGATTTGCCAGAGAATGTTAAAATTGCATGTAAAGCAAGATTTATAAGTTGTACCTTAGGATTTTCTTCATATGCACTTCCATTAATTCCTTTATTAATCAATGGATTATATCGTTTATTAATATTTTTATTTCCTAAATTCATTTATTTAATTCATTTAACTAAAATAATTTTTAACAGTTTACAAAAAAATTTGTTTGTTTTATAATAAATTTTTATTTCTACAAATCTTAACTCTTTTAATAATTTTTTTAAATACTACATTTATGTTGATAATTTAACTTTGTAATTACATTCTTGTAGTTAAGGTCTCTGTTGGGATTTTAATGATGATTAGGCATAATTTACAGACGTCTTTTTTTTTAAAAAAAAAACGCTAGAATATGTATGTACGCGCGTTATGTACGCGCGTGTAGCAAAAAAAGGCAATATAAAAAAAGATGCAGAACGTAAAAAACAAATTGCCCAATAAAATACTTCCACTAATAGTACGCATAAATAAGTTTATTATCATTATTTTACTATCTGGGATCTATTCACAGTTTCAAATTGTATTTCAACGTACCGCGATCTTATTGTGTTAACATTTTCGTTTCTGAAAGAGTTCTTCTTTTGATTCGAATATTTGGTTTGTAATCCTAAACTAATTAAAAATTAAATGTAAAACTGTTCTCCAAGATATGAAACAAAATTTTATATTTTGTCTTTAATTTTCTTAAAACCAACTCAATATTTTCCTATGACGATATATTTAAAAGTAAGCGGAAAAGCAATCACATTTCTATTGTTACAATTTTTTATATTTTATTATGTTATTTTCTTTGGTTTTTCGTACATAGTATACATATAACCGGGATGATCAGGGTGGCTGGGAGTCATCAAACTAACGAATCGTCCAATTGTCGTCATTTGGACACGTGGTTGAGACGTTAAAACAATGAGTCGTGAATCGTCAAGGAAATTTTCCACATTATAAATAGCAGGAGGTTTAGGAGGGGAAAGAAAAAGGCAAGAAATTCGATAATTTTAAAACAATCGTAAGAAGTGAAAGTTTCGAAAGAGGCAGTAATATTGAGTTGTGATTTTTGATTAGGCCGTTACAATTTAATTATAATTTTTCTTGTTCGATTTATTATAAACTGTCCTATAATTTGTTATATTCTTTTTCAATTGCATAATAAACCGTATTTTATTTTATTATCTATCATTATAAACCTTATTTATCGTTCTAGTTAGTTATAAACTATATATTTTTCTTTCTGTTATCACCGACAGTAGCACATAAACTGATGGTAACACTATGAAAAAATTCATTTTCGGCCACAATATTAAGAAATGAATCCCTATCGACTGATTATCCATTTTTAAAAAAATAACTATACAAATCTTCATTTGTGTCAGCCGATTTTAACTGGTTTCATTGCTCAAAATAATGATGAAAAACGTGGTATTTTGCATGTTGCAAAATATGGGAAATTTATTAGAAATTATGTAATTTTGCCAGTATTCTGCCATTGGTGATGGTTACCAGTTGTGAAGTGTAGCGAATTTTTTTAATTTTAATATTTTAATTTCAATTTTAATTGGAATAATGGTAATTTTAGAAAATTGTGATTTAATGAAAGTACAGTTATAATTTAATTTAATAAATGAATCATGCAGTGTATATGATTTTGCCAATTCTCAAAAGTTTAATGCATAGTTTAAAAAAATTAATTAAACTTTCTTATGAAACCTATAATCAGTAGCACACGTATAAATAAAAAATGATGTTCAAGTAGAATAATACTTTTTTTTAGAAAAAATAAATAAAGTACTTACAAACAACACTCTTACATCCAATAAAATCCGTTTTAATTCCACAAGTCACTTGATCGTCCCAGTATTACCACTAAATTTTCTACCCACGTGACTTTTGGCCGGCATTATGGCATTAAGAAATTAACCGTATGATGAATAATACGTGACAATAGATTTTTAACAACTAAAAAATCATCCCCAGTAGAAATTAACTTAGATCCCTTCCATGAGAACATAATAATATTTATAATAAATACAATAATTATAGTCTAGTCTAGTAGATCCTTTACGCCGTATATTCCTTTTTCTTTCTTTCATGAAATTTTTTTTTTTTGCTTTTCTGAAAAACTTGTTAACATGTCGCACCAACAACAAAATAAGACTTGTAAAGGATGTCATTCTATTCGAGAAAGTTGGGTTATTTAATACTATGGCGAAAATAATTCAAGAAAGAATGCCAAGTATCTTAAAAATAGTTTCGCACTTGCAAAAATAATCATCTGGATCATGTGCACAGATGCGTAACCCGGCGAAATTTGTCCGGCTACCATTTTTTTCTGGTGATGCTAGGGTTGTTTGTTAATATGATCACGTGGGTAGAAAATTTGGTTGGTTAGTTTTTTATTAATAAAATTTTTAATCGCTTTATCTATAACTACATCATATTCAGAACAAGTTAGAACCTTATGCCAAGGAATATCATGAATATAACAAGAATATTGTCCACGATCTCTACAAATCATTATATTTTTTTTTGGATAAATAATTAAATAAAATAAATTGTTACCTTCGTCAAAATGAATTTGACCAAATTTACATCAGGAATTTTTACACTATCTAAATAAATCTTGGAATTTCGCTTAATGCTTGATGTAACATTAAAGTAACAAACTTTTTAAATATTTTTTCACTAACAATTAGTTTTACTACATGATATGGAATTTTTTGATCACAATCATCAAATTTACAAATAATTTCTATATCATCATAAATATCTAATCAAAATTTACAAACAGTTAATCCATGCAATTGTAATTTTAGGGAACAAAGATTCTGATCGATCTTCGAAACAATAGGACCCCGAAATATGCATACAGAGGTCAGCTCCAACCAAAAAAATTTTACTATTAACTGTACGCATTTTTTCAGGGCCGGAATTACGGTAATGTCAGTCAGTTACTAAAATAAGTAATAAATTGCTGGCTGACATTATCAGAATTTGTCCAAAAAAGGAATGATTTACATGATTTTTTGGGACCCTACCTTTTTATATATATTTCGAGGTCCTATAAATCTACGGGTGATTCCGGAAATTGTGAATAAAACAATGAAACACGTACTGTAATACTATGATTAAATCAGTTAATCTAATTAATCTGAAAATTCTGAAAATGATGTTAAGTTTTAATCATCAGAGTTGATATTATATTCAAACGTTTCAACAATTTTTTAAACTGATTTTATTGTATAATAAAAATGGTTATTGAATAATAGTAATATAAATAAATAAATAAGTAATAATAATAAATGCCGTAATAGTCTTTGCATTTTTAAATTATAAATCTGTAAATGTAGTTTCAAATTAATAAATAAACTATAATATTATTATATAAATACTTTGAATACTTACTTTGTAAAATCTATAATTTCTACAGAATTATTTTCAATATTATCATACTTTGAAAGATCTTTTGTAAAATCATTAAGTAATCGAGATGAATAAATAGCTTGTGAATGAGAAGTTGATTTATCGTTTTCAATAGATGCTTTTCTATATTCTTCCGCTTCTATGAATTGCTTTTCAATTTCATAATGTTGTTGTCCTTTTTCAATTTTCATTAGAGTTTTAAATTTTGATGCATCTCTTGTATATGAACCATAAAATTCTAAAATCGATCCTTTTACTTCAGCTATATTTGGTCTACTATCTGGATTTTTATCCCAACACCTTTTCATCAAGTCAATATAACATTTTGGTACTCCCACCTCATTTATTTCAGGTCTAACTCCATTACATATATTTAATGCTAAATATTGATCATGTGCACAATTCGAAAAAGGTTGTTTTCCAGTTGCTATAAAATACATAATCATACCAAGGCTATATATGTCTGCTGCTTTAGTATAAGGATTTCCTCTTAACACTTCAGGGGAAACATAAGGCATAACCCCAGTAATTTTTGTTTCTTCCAAATCATTAACTCCTCTACATAATCCCATATCTGAAATATATGGGAAATGTGCATTCTTAATTAATATATTTCCCGTATGAAAATCATGATGAACCAATTGTTTTTGATGAATTTCATCAAGACCATTAAAAAGATTAAATAATATTTTTAGTCTATAATTCCAATTAAAATCTTTACGATTTTTATTCATCCATTCATTTAGGTCTCCACCTTCCGCATATTCAAGAACCATAATATAATCTTTTGTATCAAAATTTTGAGACATTCCATATATTTTAAGGATATGGTTAGAATTCATTATTGCGTGAGCTTTAACCTGATAAACAATATATATATATATATATAGATAGATATTTATCATTATAAATATATATATAATATTAATAATATATTAAATTTCATACCTCATTTAGGAATTCATTAGTAATATTTCGTGAGTTAAATAAACACTTTAAAGCAACTTTTTTATTCTGCCTTCTTGGGTTTTTTGTATATCCATTTTCATTTTCATTATAATATAATGGACCATCCTTCCATATTGCTGAATATACTGTAGCAAAACCACCTTTTCCAATTAAGTTAATCTGTTCAAATTGATCGTATGGTATCCATTCAAATACTGATTCATTATAACAAATAATTTTTAATCGCATTTCATGAATAAATTTATCAATTTTTTCATTTCCGCTGATTTTACCATATTTTTTTAAGCGATTTATCTGACATGGTTTACACCATTTATGGGTTGCATTAAAAAAATTCAAATATTGTTCACCACATTTTTCACATCCGTTCATTTCTTTATTTATTGGGTTGTTTTGAGAAGACATTTCGATATTTAAGGTTTCTAAAAGAGAAAATTTTTTTTTTTTTCTTTTTTCTTTTTTTTTTCCTTAAATAATAAATATGCTTATATAAAACGGTAATTAAAATCTTACATTTTGTATCACAAAGTTTAATCCTTTTTTGGCAAAAAAAAAACTTCAAACTTGTTTCATTATTTTATTTGATGATCTGTATCATACACACAGTGATACAACATTTTAAAATGATGAAAATATCTATTTATAATACTGTATTTTCATGGTCTTCCTGTCAAGATTGCTTAACAAAATGTCGATATTATGACAGAATAATAATTTATTTAATAAAATTTTACAGTATAATTATAGCAGAATTACAGTGTACTAATAACGACAATCAGGATAGAAAATAAGCAGATCAGGATATCTGAAAACCCGGATGACAGATCCATATGACATTTGTGACATTTGTTTGGTTTCATAAATGTTTCATATTGTATATTGATTACCACCCGAAAATAATCTACACTCTAGCCTACATTATGCCAATGATGATCGGCATTATGATTCCTTGGCCAGCATTATATTGTGTTTAATAACAACAATATACTACAGTATAATTTAAATATCAGAACGTTTTCCATCCCAGTGATTAGTTAAATATCAAAATAAAATATTTAAATTTATTCAACTCATCTGCGGCAAATATTTTTGACGACTTACCAAAATTATCCATAATGCTGGCCAAAATTATAAAGATTATAAAGTAAATTTTACCAGTGAGACGTAAAAAGTTTTTTTTTACAGAAAATCAAGAATGAAAAACAAAGGTGTGATATAGATGACAAATTGGCTTATACAGTATATTAAGTTTATTTTGATTAATAAACGTCGTATAATTATTATAATAATAGAAGAGGCGGTTAATTATCTGTAATTTTACGTTAGGCTAAAAAAGTTTAAAAGGTTCGCAATGTTTCACAATCAGTTAAATAATCATATTGTTTTTAAAACAAATTTACATTCTTCAAACTTTTCCAAATTTTCCGGAGTCTGAAACAAAAATTTTAATTTTTTTTAGAATTTAGACAATCAAAATCAAATGTAGTATATTGGTAAAAAAATAATAATTTTTTATTACAATTCTATTTCATAAAAATAGAAATATCGAGATTATAATTTTTTTTTGTAAAATACAAAATTCGAAGATAAATAAAAACCAAATTAAACGACTTAAATAAGATTAAATTTTAAATAAGATTAATATTATATTATTTAAAGAAAGAAAAATTATTGATATAACGAATGTTCATATATAGAAGTAATAAAAAGAACGGATATCGTGAAAATAAAAAAAAACCAAAAGATGAATTTGAACCGAATTTCGAGAAAAAGCCGGAGACCAAAAACCTTCTGTTAAGGTAGGCACCAGGCCAAGTTAGGAGGTTACATTTACATAATGGAACAACTATTTGTCGGTTGTAATGGTTTTTCTGTAACTTCAGAAGTGACAACGACAACTGGCTTAATAGTGGAAGTGACGTTTGTATTCATTTTTTTGGAGTTGTTGTTGATTGGAAAATTACTGAAGTATCTTTTTTTGATCTCAAATCAAAAAAAAAAAGAATAGATTTTTTTTTTGTTCTCCGAAATTTTTTTTCGAAATTGTAGTGAAGAAACGATAGAAAGGAGTCATATTTATATACAAAAAAAAAGAGTGAGGCGCATGCGCACATGCATACATGCATAGTGAATTCAAAGTTTTTAGTATTGTTAAAAATTATTTTCATTGTTTCTCTAAAATAAATCATGCGAAACAATAAAAGAATCTTGTTTCACAATATAAATGCATCATGATATCTGTGGCTAAATTTTTGAATATTTATCAATAATATAATAATGAATATGGCAATTGTCCTAATAAGGAACAAAAAAACTATATTTGTATAAAAAAAAAATTTAGAACGTCGATCACTTCATGATTATGATATTCGCATTTTTTATTTCGTAATCAAAAATGTACACATATTGTATAAATATCGGGTGGCAACTTACAATGGCGCCATATCAGAATGGTTTTTGCGGTTTTTCCCACATCCTTTATTTGTATCTATTTTTATACATAATGTATATTCTCAATATGCTACGGCATGAAATTCTTTAAATAAAATTTATTTATAAGCAAAAAATATTTATAGAAAGTATTGATAAAGTGATTAAAAACTTTTCCGTTTTTTTTTTCATTTTTTTAACCATACTTGTCCATACTTGCCAAAAAGTCGTATTCCAAAAAAAGGACTCTCTTATTAAACATAAAAGTCAATATTTTTTAGGCTCCACGTGCATTTCACAAATCACAATTGGTTAATCCTATTACATTGATCGACAACAGTGGCTGTAATTTTGTGTACACATCATCGTGCCGATAGTGTCTAAATATGTTTAGTTAAAACTGATAGGGTTTTTTTATTTCGAGTGACAATGAATAATGAACCGTTGTTTCATAATAAGTTTTTATTGTCATGTTCCGAATAATAGGATAGTTTTAAAGTTAAAATTTAAAAATGAACGTATTTCCTATTTACTTTCTTAAATAGGTTTAATAGCTTTTTCTGATGAAAATTTTCTGATCTCATATTTTGAAACACCCCGAAAATTAAGCATCACTAACCGTGCCATTGTCATTATTTTCATTAGATTCGAAAAAGAAGTGCAATTGTTAGTTTAGTACAAAAATTTTTTCACAGATTATAAATTCGGCCAGAACAAATTTAGCCAGCATTAGTTTATAAATGCGGCTGAACGTTAGTACATTAATTTCGGCTCGCATTAGCTTTAAATTCGGTCGGCATTAGTTTACAAATTCAGCTCTAAATTTATGTTTTAACTATATAGCATAAGAACTTGGATAAAAAAGAATTTTTATTTTTATAATACTAAATTCATGGATGTCATTATTATAAACATTAGCAAGAAAGATATGTTCTTAAATTCGGAAAATCTTAACGTACAGTACATTGAGGGTGTACATTTATTAATATATAATAGAGGTGTTTAAAATCATTCGAACTGCGAAATACAAACTTATATGTATAACCAGAATTATGATAAAATTACCCAAATTACTGTAAAACAGGAAAAAAAAAAACTGATAAATTTGGCAAACTGATGTAGTCGGTTTCGCTTGCGTTTAAAATGGATGTAACCGGTTGATGTGAATAATTCGGTCAGAATTATGATTCTGGCTAGAATCATGAAAATTTCCAAAAAAGAAGGACGTCTAAAGTGGAACAACCCTAACAACCCTAGCGAAAGCGAAGGAAAGTCACGAGATGATCATAGCAAAAAATATTTGTCTCCTGTGTCACACCCCTTCACTTCTGGGGACAAAGTTTTCGATGAGTGAAAACTATTTGTCACAAAATTATTTGTCGCAACTGTAATTTCTTAATGCGTAATGCCAGCCAAATAAATCGTGCAATTTAGAGTTTAGACGACCCCAAATAAGGAAATTATGTGTAAAACGTAATTCGGGCCAAATTCATAGTGCTGGCTTGAGTTAGCATTTACTTGGCTCGAATTAGGTTTGGCTTTATTTATGTTTCAATAATTTATCATAATTTATCCTAATTTCTCAATTATCATAATTTATATTTTCCACATAATTTCTCATGATTTCTCATAATACTTTCTTATAATTATGGCTAGTATTTGCGGTAATTACAAAGGAAAATTTCAAAAATAAATTATCTCTTATATACATTTCATTCTACTAAAAAGGGAAATTATAATTTGAAACTCCAAAAAATCATCACGCGAAAATTATTTGGAAAATTCTAATGCACACTTTATTTTTGTTTTTATTTCAGACGAAGTTATACTACAAGATGTATTAATATAGATACTATTAAAAATCGTAAATATAANAAGAGCTAACACTTTAGCTGACTAAACTCTATTGAGGAAGATAAATGGGCTGCCTTCACCTATAAAGGGAGGAATACGAGGAGCGGAATACGCAAATCCATCCTCCCTGACGCACTGGAGAATATAAAAAAACTAAACTAAAAAAAAGAAAAAGAAAAATAGAAAAAGTAAAAAATAACTATATAAAATTCACACTTCTAAACTATTCTATTTACTTCGTTTCTAATGAGTAACCTGGTATCCATCCTCTTGAAAGAATGCTAAGCCCAAGTACTTAAGAAATGTAATGGGTGTAACCAAAAGAGAAAATATTTAAATGAACATAAGTTTTGTAAATTGTGTTATGAGAGATGAGGAATAGTGAACAGTCCGTATATCACCACTATGATCACGTGAAGCTCGGTATGCCTTTTGCGTTTTTATATCATATGATTGACTTTATAAGATATCCTTAATAACATTTCATTATGACTGGTTTTGATACTTCGCATGACACGATCACGCTATGTGAAACCTAGTACCTTCTAATATTACCTAATTATTGTCTAATACAACATATGGTGCAACATGTAAAAATACGAATTGTGACTCATGTGTACAATTATACTTTACTTGGCTAACCGATTAGCTCATGATTAAAAATATAATAAAGAATGAACAAATAGATCCAAATTAAGTATTATTATTGATTATGCAATGTACAAATACATAATAAGTTCTCATGACATATCTCTTGTAAATTTTACAAATGATAAAAAAAAAATTATAAATATCTACCATTTTTCTTTTAGAATTTTTTTTTTCTAAATTTAAAAAACTAGATTTACTGGATTTTCCCTTCTCTTTTTCTATAATTTTACAATTCCTTTTTAAAAACTAGATTCTCCCTTTAACCTCCCTCTTTATCTTCCTTATACTGTATATGATATCTTCCTCGTATCAGGCAAGGAAAACTGGTC
>QKYT01000403.1:29444-43401 GCA_003550305.1 Glomus cerebriforme | reverse complement strand
TATTTTACTTTATTTTCTTTATTTGAATAAATAAATTCCTTCTATCATCAAAAGAAATTTGATTAATAAAGCGAATAGATTAATATTAAAATATTGTATTTAAGAAACGTGTTTTACAAAATGAGTTGTGTCATAAAATCGTTATGCAATCATGAGCATTAGTTAAATCAACAGACTTTACAAACTTAACTGATAATTTTTAAGTGAAAGTTCTATTTGTCACTTCACATGTACACCATGCTTAATGCCAGCGAGTCACCGAATCCCGAATCCATAATATAAATCCTTATGAATCGTCACATATTACTGTAAGAATCAATGGATCATCACGTAATATAAATTTTTCTTTCCCCTTCCTTTCACATAATTTTTTGTTTTTAAAAAAAAAAATTTAAATAAATAAGAGTACACAAACAATAATTATTATAAATTAAAATTGTTTCATATTTACATAATCAACAAGTGAAAAACATTTCAGGATCTTTGATAATTTACCTGTTTATGTAACATTTAGTTTAAGATCATTAACGAATCATATGGTAGTAGCTATTAACGAAAACTCGTCTTTTAATATAAGTTTGACTACTTGATTAATATAGCGTTTATTTATCATAGACCATATTATAATTGATAAATGTTTATTCTTTTTTATTAGCAAGCAGCTCCGGTATAATTTTGTCCTCCTAAAATTTCAGGAGAAATATATATTTTATATTTTCTAATGCTTTATAATCTGCGGGTTTATATAATCCCAAATCAGTTATACAAGTATTATTAAATATCCTTGTACTATGACCAATATATAAATCTTGATGAATTAGCTCATTCACATGAATTTGATTAAGCCCAATTGCAACACTATATAAATGTTCAATCTCAGTTCCCCAACTTAATTTATTATTATCTAAATAATTTCACAAACTTCCAATCAATGCATAATATAAAACTATTATATAATTTTTTGTATCTGGATCTTGAGTTATTTCATAAAGTCTAATAATAAAGGAAAATTTTCATCATCGTTAATGATTTTATGATGTGATGTAATCTAAATAAAAATTATTAGTGATATTAGTAATAATAGTATTTTAAGAACTCATTAAATGGTAAATTAATTTATACCTCATTGATAAATTCTAATGTAAACGTTTTTTGACTTTTCAGTGCTACAAACCCAATTTTGATATTCATTATCTCAATGATCTACTGCATCAATCAATCCATTTTACTTTATACACTTTGCATAAATCCGCCTTTTGCAATATATATAATACCATAAAATCTATCATAAGGAATCCACTCTAATACTTTATAATTTTCTTTTTGCTGATAGTTGAGTATCTTGAATAAATTTGTCAATATCATCATTACACAATATCACTAGTTATCCCGAAGAAAAGTAGGACCAAAAACATTAAATCAAAATTTATCACAATTTAATATAAAAGTATTAAAATATAAAAGGCCACAATTTTAATTAAGTTTGGTTACGTTACTGCGCATTCGGATAATGAAATTTATTGCTCATTTTTCTTTATTTTATAAAAGAAAGTCGATTGATTAAATGGAAACAGAAAAATATTTATTAAACAAAATAAGATATTACATTTCCCAATATATTTATTTGATGACGGGGTTAAAATTTTCCAGCTACATTTATGATCATAATTCTCATAGTTAAAGCCAAAATTCTATTTTTCTCTAATATAAAATATCCGAAGACAAATATTTTAAAAATAATACAATTTTTAAAAAATAAAAAAAGTTACGATTATCAATTTTGCGTCATTTCATTAACGTCTTTAGTAAAACTGAGAATCCAATCTTATTGTGGAAAGGATTTTTATAAAATAAATATATATCGTTATTATTATAGAACATAAAAGATTTCTTAGTTAATTTATAAATAATTATTCTTTCGAAAATTAGATTTAAATTCACAATATCACTTGAGGAAGAATCGTAAATAATAAAAAGTATCATTTTACGACATAATTATGTTGTATCACATTCGATTTCACAAGTTTCCCCAAATAAATCCACCCACCATGATGGTGAATGATTTAGCAGTCCTAATAAAATTAAAAGAATTGCTATTATAATACCACAAAGGCAAAACCATACATTAATGAATCTATTACTGCTCACGAATTTTTCTCCTCTAATATGAGATTTGTATGCAATAATGCTGTTAAATGACCAGATAGAACATAATACTGTGAGATATTTGCTTCGACAGCCGTATCCCTTTGGAAAAGTGACACAGGAAAGGATTACTGACGTCCAAGGAATTATCACAGAGAACAAAACAAAAGTAATCAGAACCTGAGTATCTTGGGCACTTTTCCTATTGTACGGAAGATCTCTCACAACTACATGCATTTCTTTTAACCTATCTCTCGGATCTTTGACAACTAATTTTCCTCCTAAAACTCTATCGTAAATTGCTGGTAATGTCCAGGCTAATGCAAACGGCAAATATGGCCAACCCTCTACGGAACATGAATTTATCCTAACTAATCCTATAAATATACCAATAAATATATAATAAGCAGACACAAGCGATGACAATCTATCTAATGCAGAAGATTCTGCAACACATCCTTCGAGTAATTTAATAACATCATCTTGTTGTTCGCTTACTACTATTTCCATGGCATGATGTCCAACAGGTCTGTAGGGAATTTTATTTCCATTTTTCAAAAATTGGTCTGATGTGAGCCAGTAGGCACTCCTTGCTATTGAATTATTATTTACATTAAAAGAATAAAACAACCCGGTAAATGGACAACCAAGACATCTTAATAACCAAAGTATCTTATTCGTCAAACCACTTTCTGGTGCTGCTCCTATCGTTGCTATAGCTGGTAGACATCCAAATACATACTGAGGTGCAGGATTTTGTAATAAAAGTATGAGTTTTGTTAATGAATCATCTCCCATTATAACAATGAACAAATAAAAATATTGGTAATATACATTAACAAGAAACTTGATCTTTATATACTGTATTTTGTATTTATTTTGTATTTTAACTAAATCAAAGGGTTTACATGTATTAAAGTAAGTCTAGTATCAATATTATGTAACGAAATAATTAATTCAACTATAGTTAAAATGCTAAAATCCCGTTTTAAATTAATTATTTGCCTTTAGAATACATCCTTTTTTCATTCCAACTATTATTTTTTTTTGTTTGACACAATTCGGATTTACTATTTATAAAACGAATTTATCCAAAATTAAATCAAAGATAAGGAAAAACTAGTTTTTTTGAAATTTCATGAACAATATGAAGAGGGAAATCTTCGGAGAATGTATGCGAGGTTGATATTTAGTTAAACAAAAAATTTTTCTTCAACATGCATATCAATAAAAAATATATAAATGTGTAAATAAAGAAATCCTCTAGCGCAAGGAAAAAAAAGCACAGCCACATGATCAGCATCCGATATTTCTAACGTTGATACAACCATTTCATAGATTACAGTACCTCATTTGGGAACCATGAACCTATTTTGTGGAGTCATGAAATTAAGGGATTGTCTAAAGCCGGTTCGATCCGTGTCAAATAGTATTTTCATGTCGAAAAACCAGAATACATAGTAAAAATGAAACCCAGAGGTGTGACACGGGGGGACAAATTATATAGTGTGTGACTCCCCAAATTAAGTAATATACATTATAATTTTGGTGCTCAAAAAAAAAGATCTACATTAGGATGGAATTTCGGGCAGAATTAAAAATGTAATTGAAACTCTGCCCAGAATTCTACTCTAATGCTAGTGCGGTGATGATTACTTCAGCAATTAAATACCGTATTTTATCTTTCGTCCAAAATCCTTACAAAAATGGTACTTATTTTTGATAAAATATTGCACGAATCTCTGGTAATTTATTTATTTAAAAGATGGTAATTTTTAAATTAAAAAAGACGATTAACCAGTCCAGAAATGCATAGACCAACCAATATAGTTTAACCTTAGATAATCCAAGTCAACTCTAAGAACACCACCACTCAAATACTCAAATACAATCTAAAAGAAAAAGTTCTGATACATGTAATTAGTTTTATTATTATTCAATTAAACTTCAATTAAAAATTTAAAAAATTGAATATTATTTCATAGAAAAATATATAAGTTAAATAAATAAAATAATAAGATAAGTTTTGGATAAGAAGTTACAGTTGATGAGATTTTGCATTTTTGTGTTCTGATGAAAGTTCAGTTCACAAAGCTTTTCGCTTTCCAAGATAAGTTATTCTTTCGGTTATTATTTTTGTAATAGAAACACTAATGCTTTCTCAATAAATGAAAGAAATTGCTCCTAAGATGAATATATAATTAATTATTTTACTATATTTTTTTAGTATTCCAATGTATTAGTCAATTTTAAATTTATTTGGTAAAATCATCGTCAGTAGATTCTTTTAACTACTTTCCATCTCTATTTCATAGTTAAACCTGCATTTCCTCCGTAAAAATAGGCTTGAAATATCTGACTTTTGCATCCCTCCTTTAATTGGAATCGTTTATCTATTATACATTATTTGCATAAGCTGAAGCTACGATTCTTCTTTTATGATTCTGTTGAAATATTATAACAATTCTGTATGTTTTGCTGTATTGAATGTAGTAATGGATCATAAATATTTATATATTAACGGAGATGTAGCCTCTCTATGATGATGAGTCTGTAAGGCCAAATCCTATTATGACTCCATTTTCCTTGTTGATGAATAAATTAATCATGGAAGATTTACTGCAATAGGAATTGTTCCTTTAGAAATAGCAATGAGAAAATAAAACAATTTTTGTCATATCTTGCAATAATATCCACAGTTCTTTTCTTTTTTCTTTTGTAACTTCCATAATTCTGTTTAATACTAAAATAGCATATGTGTAATTCATTAATAAGAATTGCTAATTACTAATATCACAATGATAAAAGATACAATGATTTTTTAGAGCTTGTTCATCAGTACGTGGTTCTGGAGGATTAATTTTTTTAGAATCTGCTTGAACGGAAGAATAGGCCTCGTTATTGCTAGGTTGTAATTCCATTCTTTTGGTTTTGGAATTGGATGTAATCGAAACATCTTTTATTTGTTTTGGACAATCCAGCAGTATTATTTGATATCTAAGTTTCATTTTTAATACCTCCATTTCTAATCCCAATCACTGATAGTATAAATCTCATTACGATTATCAATGTTGATATACTGAATATTCCACTAATCAAATATTATATGTAATTTAATATAACTTATATTATGATTTTATAAATAAAACAAATTTAAGGAGGTATAATATTTGAAATAATATTTATGTATGAATACTATATTTAATAAAAAAGTACATTCTAATTAAAGGATGATGTGGAATATTTTTAAATATTTAAATTAAATAAAAGATGTTTTGCTATGTGTGGGTTGTCCATGACGTTTTGTTGACTCCGCTTAGCTGAATCGTCATCTTCACCATGATTTTCGTTTGGCATTAAATTGTGGAGTTCGGGCCAGTGAAAATCTGCCGCGCTAAAGGTAAAGAAAATTAGACCTTGATGTCCTATTTGTTTGATCATATCAGTCTTTTTGTCCAAATGGATATTTAGAATGTCGACACTTTCAATTGATTGATTGTTAAGTTATAGTGTAAATTACAATACTTTTTCCATTCAAATAAGTTTGAATCATGCTTCGTATTAATTAAAGTAACTGTATCGTTACAATTGTGTTATTTGTAGTTATTTAAAATATATAATTAAAGATTAATTTTTTTGGATAAAATTATATATATTAAAGAAGTTGAATTACTTGAATATTATTGATTAAGAGCAAAAAGTGTTGTACCATTAATACCAGTAATCTGATGGTCAATTTTTGCTCCCATAGATGTAAAGATAAGGCAGAGTTAAAAGACTTTGCATTTTTGGTATATTTTCTCTAAATAAATATAATTAATATAATTGAATGACATGAAATTATAAAGAATAAAAAGTCGTGTACTAGATGATAATTTTAAATTTTGAAGATAAAAGTATATATTAGAAGAGTCTGAATTATATAATGTTTGAACGGAGGGAGAAAAAATATTTGAAGAAAAAAAAAGAGATATCTATATATGCGATTATCAGTTGCCAAGCCACCTTCACGATTATCAATCAAATTAGGACCCCGAAATATAGGGTATTAGCTCTACGCTCGGAATTATGATAATATCAGTCAGTTAGCTTGATTTTTCAATTCCAGAAGAGATATTATATTATGACATCGCGATATTTTATTAATAAATTATCACAGATCCGATAAAGAAAGAATTTGTTAAGAAACAGATGATGTAATTCAAATTCCTGAAGTATTACGTATATATATTATATCTCTCTCAAAAAATGATACATTGCGACCACATAAAACCTAAATGAAAATATGAGTCGATATTACAACAAAAAGAATTAAAACTTATTCAAGCCCATTTCTAAAATAATTAAATTTTTACAATCAATTTTAAGATATTGAATTTTATCGTAATATTTTTTCTTTTAAATCTTTAAATGATATATACTTCGGAATTTATTTGTTTAATTAATATAAAAATATAATAATTTTCGTCTGCTTTTTGCTACATAAAAATATATTATAATATCTATACAGTATTAAATCCAATATTTTTAAATTGTAATATCAGTACATGAAAAAAATTTTAGTTCAAATAAATTAATTACCAATTTCATAAAATTTTTGGATTATCAGGTTGTGGAAGGTTTTTACATTTAATAATGACAAGATATAATTTTCCAACAATGTTATTTAATAACATCAAACTACTACTAATTAATGTCAAGGCAGGAATAATTGTATATTCTACTCTAGATGACTTAAAAATAATCTATTATTATAAAACGAAAAATTTAATAATTTGTAATTTAATTCATCGAAATTCAAAATAACACATCTATTTAATTACCTGAACAGTAAATTGAGGAATATCTTCTAAACAAAATCCAATTAACTCATACCAGAAAATATATTTTTCTGCTTGCTCAGAATATGGTGCAGTAAATATACTTAAACCTGCAAAATTTGATGATAAAATATGTAAAACTCCTATATCTGCTCCTGACATCACAGAACAAATTGAAATAATTGTTGAATTGTTAACAAAATAATTATAGAATTCTGGATTCCTTGAATTCTCACGTGATATAACATAAAATGCTGCAAATAAATTTAAAATAATCGGTGGAATAGTACAAAGTATACTATATTATTTAAAAAATTATGAAAGTTAAAAAGTTAATTAATTATAATAACAGAAATAATCTATTATTTTCTACTTTACCTTATCCAAAAGAGCAATATCAAATTTTTACTTTTTAAATCAAATATAAATAACAAATCCATAAAGAAATCATATAACATTAAAGTAGTAATTATAATAGTAAGATTTTTTCCCTATTAAGAAATTTTAATTAATAATTATAAATAAAACATTAATTATTAATCAATTCAATTCATTACCTCTTTACATCTTCTATTTGCCCATATATAACATATACATAATATAAACAATATGATTCCGATTACAATTACTGGAATTGTAACTAATTCAAGGAAGGTTTCTAAAAAAATTAATACATACCAGTTTATAAATGTTTAATTAGGCTGAAGAATTTGATTAAACTTTACTTACTATGTTCTTTTAATCCATATGTTTCATCAAGCATCGAAGTTAAATCATTCCTAGAGATTGAAGTGGTTTCTTTGTTTTTTATCAATATACTTAAATTGTCAAAAATAGTTGAAACACTAATTGCAGAATTATCACTTGATTTCAAAATTTTTATGGAAATTAATATTTGTCGTGAAGGTGATAATGAATCTATTTGATATTGACTATTTAATATAATTCTATTATCTGGAATAGGAATAATTTCGGCTATTTGACTTGTTAGAATTTGAAAAAAATTTGACTTTTCTTTAAATGTTAAATTATTAAAATATAAAGTTGCATTAGGAGTTAACCTTACAAATGCATTAATAGAATCATCAATTTCATAATAATGCGGTCCTAAAACAATCATTAAATTAATTGGTCTACCCATCTATAAACATTGAATTCATTATTAAAAAATTACCTGTAAAAAATATCCATTGATATTTTGAAATTCCGAGTAATGGTTCTAATGTTTTATTTTGTTTTACAAAATTTTCATCGATTTTAACATAATATATTGCATTAGGTTGATTGAATGTACTCGATAGAACTGCTAATGATAACGTAGTATTATCTGATATTACTTGACAATTATTTGATTCGCCTGAATATGTTTCACGTAAAATATCATTTATATTATCAATTTTTTGATAAATTGAAATATTCTGTGATGAACATTTAATTGGTATATTGTAAGCAACTTGTATTTGAGTTGTTTCTGTTGAAATAGTTTCATTAATTGTTGGTATGGTCCAATTAATCATAGGATTATCATAACCTTTGTCTTAAAATAAATATATGAGTTAAAAAATAAAAGAACATAGAATTTTCATAATATAAATTTTAAAAAATAAATAATCACCAATCATAATATTTGGAAGATCTATAGAAAGAAGAGTCCAAGAATTATACTTTATATCCTGAACTACTAAAGCAGTATTATTATCCAAAGAATCAGTAATCAGGTTTTCACATGGTACGTCAACATGTGTCGTGATATTATTGTAATAACCTAATAAATATCCAAAGATGTCACAGCCATCACTAACATATCTCAATGCCACAAAAATAATTCCACCAGACTTAAGTGCAAAAGTATTAAATCCCACAACATTATTAAGATCGATATCAGTATTCCTTTCTGTTTCAATTATTTTTCCATTTGAAAGAAAAGTAACTTTAATTGCGTAATTAATTGTGTCATTCAAAAATATAAATCCTATGTTACAATAGAATCCATTGCCATCATATAATTGAATGCATCGGAATCCAGATATATCTAATTGTGGTATTGGATTTTGATAAATTAAAAATAAATCTAGTTGATTTGATTCTTTTTTTAATATTGATCCATATATTCTCCATTCAGGTTCTAAAATTGAGTCTTGTAATATATCATTATTTGATTTGTATATAAACGTGAATAAAATTTCTGAATCAATTGTAATGTAAGCATTAAAATTTACATAACCTTCAGGCATTTGAACTAAATCTTCTTGTATTTTAACAAGATCTCCTTTACCAGATCTATAATAATTTTTTATCTGTTTAGTAATTAAATGTGTATAATAATATAAAAAGTAAAAATAAATAAATAAATAAACTTACATTACGAATTTTTTCAAAATTATATTATAGCTATTTTCGATTGTTTCAATGAAATAATTATATACTTTATCTGCATCCACATAAGCATCGACCATATTAATACTTTTTAATCCTAATAAATTATTGCTATGTTATAATATAAAGAATAATATCGTTTATTGGTCAAAAATAATTAACTCAAAAAAAAGTTTGGGTATAAGAAATGAATATTATATTAATTAATTACCTTATAATTTTTCCATTCCAATCAATCATCATTCCAAATGCATCATCTTCGTTCTCATAATATACAAAAATATAATTGGGAATTGTCTTCATAAAATATATATTGTCGTGACTATTATCAATTAAACAAAAATTGAAGAATGGAATTTGATGATCATAGACAGTAATTAAGTTATTAGTTCCATTTGGATAAAGGATTCTATATGTCAAATCTGGTACGTTACAAGTTACGTCTAATCTTGCAACTAAGCGAAACACTACAGTATTATCTGAATATGTCGTCATTTGATTTGGTATTAAATTCTCTTCATAAAACGTTATGGTTTTACCATCACTATTACATAACGAAATAAATAAAACTACGATTAAAATTGAAATTAATTTCATCATTTTACAGTATAAATTATTTGACGTGAGTTGCGAGAAAGAAAAAGTTCAATTGATAAAAAGAGCAAATTTGAAAGAGGAATATTGATAAGACTCAAATAAACTAAAACATAAATCTCAAAATATTTATTTCCGATATAAATATAAAAGCAAATAATATCGATAAGTTTGAATTTAATAAAAATGATTGGTTTAAATTTGATATTTTAACGAATTCCAATTAACTTAATAAAGCTTTTACCGACGGATCACACAAATAGATAACGCAAATAGAAGCCGTGCAACATTAACGCTTTTGATGCAATCTATTATGTCATTGGTGATGATCACAATTAATTCGGCTGAAAATTATAATTTTAAAATTACAGTTAATGTTATTAAAATTTGACATCACAACATAGCGCAGCTCGGCAAAACATTTGGTATAAGCTTACATTTCAATGAATTTCAATTTTTTTTTTAAAATATGTTCATTGAATTACGATAAATATTTAAATTTAAAAAAAACTTTAATAAATGAAAATACAATTTTCACTTTATATGTTAATGGAGGACTATTTTTTTTCTCATAAAATTAAAAAGAGTAGAATAAAAAGATAAAAAGATTATTAAATATAACAAATTTTGTAAAGATTATAAAAAGAACGAATTAAATTGCCCAAAACATCATTACTTTTTAAGTTGTTTAATTATCTGAACTTTTTGAGTAAAAGATTGAAGAAAGGCTTATTTATGAATAAAAATTGAAAGCGAATTTATTCTTTGATAATTTTAAGATTATTTTATGATTTCATAATAGATTATTTCAATATAGAGGATTTGAAATTTTTAGTATTTCTATGATGCAATTGATATATGTATCCATGATCCATCAAATAATTAATTTATGATAAGCAAATCGCATGTATAATATTATTAATATATCAATGTGTTTTTCTTCATATTCCGTCAATATTACACCGCTTAAAGTTATGACCAAATATCAAAGAATTTTTAGTAATAATTATTTTATATGTTAAAAAGTCCCATTAACTAATTATTTATGAAGATTATTTCAAACAATTATGTGTTTACATTTTTAGATTCGAATTCTATATATCCACATCCGAAAGATATTGAAAGTATCATGAATTCTCTAGCGAATGATGAATTTAGCACATCATACTCAAGTAAGTAGATATATCATGAATCAATTCCTTTAACCTTTTTTTTCATTCATAGAGATTAAAATATTTATGGAAAATTTAAGTATATATTTGAACGATATTATAACAGAGGTGGTCTTTTGACTTTAAAAATACCGGATTTATCAGACACAAATTTTATTGATACAAAGTTTCAAAATTATAAATCGGCATACATATATATATACATAATAAGTTCATTCAATTTTGTCATAAAGCTCCGTTTGAACCGGGAACAGAACCGGAACCGGCCAAAGTTCCGGTTCGGTTTTGGTTTGATTTAGACCAAAATTCGAACCGAGCTTTAAATAAAATAAATAATCAATGAAATAAAATGTTACTATCATCAATAACAAAAAAAAATTAACCAATATATTATTTATTATTTTATTTATTTAGTAATATACTAGCGTAACCCGCTGCTTTGCACCGGGATCAGTGAGCTTAAAGTAATATATATAGTAAATCGCGTACATAAAAATATCCCAGAAATAAGCTGTGACAAATAAAAAAAACATTCTGATTTATATTCAGGAAAATTAGATCTTATATGGTATCAATATGTGGGTTAAAGTATTTGTTTGCGTATAATTAAAAATTTATAGCTAATATTGATATCAATGCTGAGTAAAATTATATTAAAATGATATATACAATTTGTTATTAAACACTTCACTATAATTGGTCTGATGATTCTCGCATAGTATAAGAACTTTAAATATCAAATATAAGTATCAAGTATAGAATATTATTCAAAAGTGCCTATTTTAAAATTTTTTTTCTACGATTTTTCAAAATAAAATAATCATGCCACCTATCAGTTCGCCGCAGTACGCCATTTCGAACCTAAAATAGAAAAATTCAATAGATCAGGCGCAGAAGCGCAAACGAATCACACGCTGCACAATTCAAGAAATATTTATACGGGTTTATCTAATTATCTAAACATAACGGTTACATAACCTTTTTTTTTAATTATATTAAAATATTTAATAAGATATATTATTAATTATAATCAAAAAAAAAAGTTGAAAGTTTCGTCATCTGCCTGCGACACGGTGACGTTTGATTGAAAATCGGACCGATTCCAGACCTAAAAAGAAAAAAATCGAAGTTAGCAAAAAATAACCGATTAGTAATAAATAAATAAAGGTTCTAGAAAAGAAAATTGTCACCTGACTGCGCCGATTTGAAAACCCGCTTAACCGACCAAACCAAACTTTAAAAAGTTAGTTCATTTTTTGTTTTATTTTTTTTTAATGCGCATGCATACATTAAATTACGCGTTTTTTATGCATGGAATGACCATTTTTCAAGTATTTTTTAGTTATATTTATTTCTTTTATATTATCGAAATTTATATAAATATCAGATTTTCCGACTGCAACTCAAGTAAATGCAATACTCCGCGTGATTGGCCATAATAAAATTAATATTATTTATTTAATATATTTTTAACTTGAATATAACAGCGTGCGACATAAAATAATACTATAAAATAAAATCTATAACTAATTAAAGTGAATATTTATAATTAAAAATAATTTATGAATATTGTCGTTAATTTAAGATCGAGTCAAAATATTTCATGCGATAATTTCACATATTGAGTATATAGTAACATGCAAATAATAAATAAGATAAATTATACAAATACTACAATCAAAAAATTGTTGTTACTTTTACAATAATATTATATATCAAGGGTATGATCGAATTACAAAATAATGAAATAGATAAAAGAAAAGTAGTAGCTCCAAGATTTAATATATCTGTCTAACCGGTAAAGCAGATTTGTTATCTTGCAGTTATTATTTGCGATGTAAAAATTTTGCTTAAAACATATAAAGATGCCATTCATATTCTGTACAAATAATAATCTAATAAGTTCATTAATAAAAAACTAAATCGTAAATTATGTATAATATTGTAATCTATACATTATTAGCACAAGTAATCTCACATTCAGTCCTAATAAAATTAAGAGGATTGATATTAAAACACCATAAATACAAAACCATCCATTAATCGATCTATTACCGGACACATATTTTCTCCTAAAATGTGAGATATGTATGCAAAAATACTGTTGAACGACCAGATAGAACACATTATTGTAGGATATTTACTTAGACAGCCATATCCCAATGGGTGAGTGAAATAGGTGAGGTGCACCGAAATCCAAGGAATTACCACCGAAAACAAACCAAAAGTGATCATAACCTGAGCATCTTGGGCACTTTTCTTGTTGTGCTGGAGTTCTTTCACTCTCACTACTAGTTCCTTGGTATTTTCATTGTCTCTTAATATAACGCTGCAGTGGAATCATTGACTACTACTTCCCCTCCGAATACTCTTTTGTAAACCGCTGGCAATGTCAAGCCAATGAATGATAATGACAGATATGGCCAATATTCCTCGGTACATGAACCTATATGAATCACCCTGGTTATTCCTATGCATTCTTTGAGTAATTTAACAACATTTTCTTTTTGTTATTTCTCTTCTACTATATCCATAGCATGATAGCCAACAGGTCTGTAAGGACCCCGAAATATATATGTAGGGGTAGGGTGCACTATTGCGTCGCCATCATAGAGAAAAAAAATGAAGTTAGGTTTGGATTTGCGTACACAGGGAGGATTTTTTAGTTAATGTCAAGTTACCAGATCGCGTATTTTAACCAGTTTTTTTTTTAAGTAAAGGGGTCGATTTGCGTATTTTTAGAACAAATTTGGCAGATCATATACATATATACTATTTATATCAATTTTAAATAAACTATTTATACCGTATTACCGTATCAATTTTAAATAAACTATTTATATCAATTTT
>QKYT01000403.1:0-18039 GCA_003550305.1 Glomus cerebriforme | reverse complement strand
TTGTAATAAAAAAAAGAGAACATAAAAAAATTCGCGAAAATTCGCGGGAATTCGTTTTATTAAAGGTAATATTTTTGAGAATTCGAAGGTAAAGAACTATTTTAGGTCTATGAAACTCAAAATATAGCAAGTATAAGACCCATAGTCTATAACTGCAAAAAGAATTCGCAACGTTTATTATAAATTTTAAAGAGAGTTCGCAAAAAACTATAAAATTCGCGTGACTTTTAACACATCATCATGTGATTGTAGATCGCACCATTTTGAAAACGGCGATAATATGTGAAATTATTCAAATATTGTGACTGAAATTTGATTTCATCTGAATTTAGCGGGAATTTCTGGAAATAAATCATTAGCTTCAAAGTTATTTGTTTGCTTCAACCTCCCATTAAAATTAATATAGACTACTTCAGCATTCTTTTCAATGTTGGTTACTTCGACCATTGACTTTAATAATTTTTACATTTTTATTCTTCACATCATTACTATTAAATCGATACTTCGACCTCTTTGATTTTAATATTTTCACTTTGTTATAAAAGGAAATTTGTTCAGACTCCGTAACGAATGGAATTTCAATAAGTGGGAATTTGGATTGTAGAATCAGGTAAAGCCGTATATCCGGACATTGTCATCGAAAATGTCCGATGCGTCCGAAAAATGTCATACACGTCCGGAAAACGTCCAGAAATTGTTAGGCGAGTTAATGTCTCAGTGTCCAGAATATTGCAATTTTCTGGACGTGTGGGAAATTTTTCGGACACATCTGGACATTTTCGATGACAATTTCTGAACATCCTTTATAGGACTTTCCTTCAAATACAAGACTTGAAATATACAAGTTAGAATCGTATCTTGTTCAAATAAATGGTAAATAATCCTCTGTTATATTAAAAAGTTTTGATAGATTTAAACATAAAAATTAATTGTTACGTAATTTCTTATTTTTAGGATTGAAATTAGAATTGTCAGTTGCTTCACAATTTTTTGAGGAAGTAATAATTGTATTAGTTCTTGTTGATATAACCATATCGAAATCAGTTAGTAGCTTTTCAAGTCGTGTAGCGGGAGTGTATAAAATTTTATCATTAACAGTTGAAGGTATATTACTTGTTTAATTATTATTGACTTAAATATCTACTTATTTCTTATTTCTCTTTACACAAGACAAGAATTCAACATCAAATGGAAAAATATCATCAATGATTTCTAATACAATAAATTCAAACAAAAAAAACACCTTCTCGCTGATTAACCCGAATTTAAGTAATTTGCGAAATCATATAGTTTAAGGCAATTATATCGCTTTTGTGATAAGTGTAATATAATTTATCGTAACAATTGTCAAAATAATATTTAACATATGGACTTGCAATATTATTATCTAATAAATCCATATTTCCTGGCTCGGGTTTTTTATTAATAACAGGTAAACATTGGTGATTAATTAATAAGCACGAAAATAAAGTATCTCTAGCTTCTTCTAAATATTCAAAATCTCGTTTAAGCAATCAAAGAGAAGTTGAGACATTTTTTTTTAATGAAGTTAAAAAAATTTATAAATAGAGACAAAATTCCAAACTTCCAAGTTGTCTTTATAACGCAAGTCACATTAATCGGATTGACACCATGTACAGATATTTTAATGCGAAAAAATTAATCAGCATAGTGAAAAAAATTAATTTATCGTCTGCGAAATGTCATTATTAGTAAGTAATTTTTTTTCGAATGATATTTGTACTAATAAATCCCAAAATTTGACCATATTCCAAATTAACCCAAACTTATCAAGGTTAATTTGATTTTCTTGACGAAAAATTTTATTTTTTTTTTCATTTATTAAAAGTTCATTTCCTTTTCAAAAAAAAAAAAAATTTTAAATTTTCAGAAAATAAAAAACCTATAAGTGCACATAGTTTTAATGTAAGTAGTAATATGCAATGTATTCTCTATTAATACTCTATTATCTAGTTTAAAAATTAAGTCGTGCTACATTGCATAGCAGATACAATTTGATGCGGGTGTTTACATTTAGTTTTAACTATTTTAGTCAAATTTAGGCCGGCATTATAAAATTGGCCAAAATTATGATTTAATGATTGACAATCTAAACCGCTTTTATTAATTTTGTTTGAAGTGCTATGATTTATTTATTTAAAAAATAATTTACTGTTACATTCCCTTTGAAGTTTTTTGAAATCAAATAAAATTTAAAAAAAAATAATTATGTATAATACTGTAATCTATACAGTATCAAAACACACAGCAGCACAAGAATCTCCAAACAGATCTACCCACCATGTTTGTGTATGACTCAATAGTCCTAACATAATTAAAAGGATTGATATTATAACACCACTAAGACAAAACCATCCATTAATTAATCTATTACCACTCACGAATTTTTCTCCTGAAATATGAGATATGTATGCAATAATACTGTTGAATGACCAAATAGAACATAATACTGTGAGAAATTTACTTCGACAGCCATATCCCATTGGACGAGTAAAATAGGCAAGAAGTACCGAAATCCAAGGAATCATCAATGAAAACAAAACAAAAGTAATTAAAACTTGAGCATCTTGGGCACTTTTCTTGTTATGTGGAAGTTCTCTCACAATTATAAGCATGTCTCTTAACGTATTCCTAGGATCGTTAACAACCATTTTCCCACCAAATACTCTTTTATAAATTGCCGGTAATGTCCAAGCTAATGCTAATGGTAAATATGGCCAATCCTCCTCAGTACATGGACCTATACGAATCGCCTTGGTTATTCCTGCAAGTACACCAACAAAAATATAATATGCTGATGCTAGGGATGATAATCTATCTAATACAGATGATTCTGCTATACATTCATTAAGTAATTTAATAACAATTTCATCTTGTTCTTTCGCTGCTATTTCCATAGAATAATGACCAACAGGTCTGAAAGGAATTTTATTTCCATTTTTTATAAATTGGTCTGAAGCGAGCCAATATGTACTCATTGATATTGGATCACTATTAATATTGCACGAGTAAAACAATCCAGTAAATGGACAACCAAGACATCTGAATATCCATAATAACTTGTTTATTAAACCATTATCGGGTGCTGCACCTATTGTTGCAATAGCTGGTAGACAACCTAACACGTATTGAGGCGCAGGGTCTTGTAATGAACGTACGAATTTTGTTAATGAATCGTCTACCATTTTTATTTTGGATTAGTTCAATAAATGAAGGAAATGAAAAAAAAAATAAATAAATAAATAAAAAATAAAAGCATGTTCAAAAAGCAAGAAATATGGTCTTTATATAATCTTTATACCCGTTTTTTAACATAATCGTATACTTGTTTGGTAATTTTTGTTAATCACAAATTTGGTAATTAAGTCTGTCTATCTCGGATTTACCTAAAATATATTTTCCTGATAATTTACCCGTTTTACACCCAAATAAACTTATTTGATGAAAAAATACCTTGTTTGATAACAAAAATATCCTGACAAATCTGATTGGGGAAAAAAAAAGACCTAAGAAATGTCGTTTTGGTAAACGTAGAAATTTTGAAAGAATTTTACTTAGAAGATAAAAAATAATTTTTTTTTTTTTTTTCGTAAAATCTTGATTACGAAAATATTATGAAATATTATGTAATTTTTTTAATTTAAATATTATAATTTTTATTGGTATAAAATAAAATTAATTATGATAGACAATGCTAATTAATTTATGTTTCAGAAAAATTGGACAAAATTATGAACGTAAATTTGTAAATCATAAATAAAATTTTTTGATTATCGGTTGTTAACTTTGGAACAAAATAAATATAATTAAATTGACTTAAAAAGAATGATTATCAAACCAATTGGATGAAATGATAAATAATATTATTAATAATTACCCCTAAAAATATAAATATTTAAGTAAAATTTAAATTAATTTAATGTTCGATTATGTGATGAACATCTTTTTTCAATTGGTTTTCTAATTCTTTAATATATTTATCTTCGTTCAACGATTTAATCCATTCTTTTTATAAATTCTGCGATTCGTTATATTTTTTTTATTTTTTAATTTTAGCACTAAACAATGCATTGCATTGTATTAAGTCAGTACTAAGACATATGAATTTCAATTTTGATTGGTCAAAGAAATTTAGAATAAATAAAACAAAAAAAAAGAATAAATTGAATTATTTAAATATTTTTTGTAACGATGGATATTTTTACGATATATATTCCGAAACAAGACTTCAATAATAGAAAACAATAATAAAAACAATGACATTTTCTGTTTAAAATTCCTTCGTAAAATTTCATTCATGAAACAAAGTCAACACGTGAAATATTCTAACTCAAATATTTGAAAGGATAATTTTTATTGTTTTCCATAAATTTATAATTTGAACGAAAAAATTGTTATTTGTAATACGTCATTTTACATTGACTTGATGATATACAGTATAATGATTAGGTGTTTGATATACATATATAGATAATTTAACTTTTATTAAACATTATTTAAACCTCAAAGGACAAATTAAGTTAATTTGGTGAATCATTTTATCATATGAATGTTAAGTGAAACAGGTTTCAATTTGCCGATTTATTGGCGCAGTAAATCAATTAATCAAAAATAGAAAAAATGGCGGGCTGTGTACAATAACGTGCTTGACATCAATGAGTACGTGGCACACAATCAACGCCCAAACCCCGCATATTTGTTTATCTTCCCCCCTCGTTTACTATCAAAAATGGTTATCTACTTTATGAAACTTGATCACCGACATTCTTTCATTATTCAAATGAAGTAAGTGGTTTTTTTTAAAGGCACGCGATTTCATAAAGATAATCATGAGATGATTTCTTTTTCCCGTTACCAGGCTCAACTAATAATGATTTTCATTGTTTTATAAAAAACATTTGTTTTCGTATATATAGTGCAAAATTTCAATTACTTTTTTTTTTTGTAATTTCAAATCATTGACTATCGAAATTAATAATTAAGAAAATGAAATCCATCTTAGCTTTGATTTATTGTAATTTAATCTTGTGTAAAGTTTCAAATATTTTTTTTTTTCTTTAGAGTTTCTTTTTGAGATATTGTTATATTTAAACTAATCTTTTTCTTCTTATTTAATGTAGCATTCAAGATTCCACTAGAAATTCTTGCATTTTTCAAGTCTCTCTTATTTAAAAATGATCGTATACCACCATCCTTATCTCAACGTATAACAGCGACTATGTCAAGAACTTATACATTATATTTACCGACGTCGTTTCTAAGAAAAATATTCTTCATATTAGGAAAATTCGCCAGAGGATGTAACGGAAGGCATTGGGTAAAAAAATTGGATGCAAGTATTGAACAAGACGGATGGGAAGGTTATTTAATTGCTGATGGCGTTAAAAATATAGAAATTGGAAAGGATACTGATATGATTATTTTATATGTTCATGGTATGTAAAGAAATTTTGTTTTATAATAATGATTCGCTACGTAACATTTGTCATTTATTCTTTCACTTTTTTTTTAATAATGAAATAGGTGGAGCATTTGTTATGGGTGATGGTTTAGCATCCTTGGACATGTTCATCGATTGGATTAAAACATGGAAATCAAAATATGGTGTCAATACACAGATCTTATCCATAGAATATCGTAAGCTAAAAATTTTTAAATTGTAATTTGATTGATTTATTTGATTTATTTAATGAATGTGAATTTACTTAATATTCATAAACCATTATTTAATAGGATTATCACCTGAAAATTCATTCCCGGTTGCAAGAGATAATATATTGGCGTGTTATCAATGGCTTGTCACAGAGAAAAAAATCAGTCCATCAAAAATTGTTTTCGGTATGTTTTTATTTTATACTTTTTTTTTTTTTAAAAAAAAAAAAAAAAAAATAAATTTTTTAATAAAAATTTTAAAAATTAATAAAAATTTTTTTCAAAATTATTTTAGCTGGAGATAGTGCAGGTGGAAATTTGGCTGTAGTTAGCGCTATACAACTTGTTAATCACCCATATGAATATTCGGTTGATCCACCCGCCGCTCTTATTTTAATATCTCCTTTTCTATCTGTAAGTTATAAATAAATAATTTCAAATTATTTTTATCGTATCTAAACAAATTCAAAAAATCCTTACTAATAATTCTTTTATTCTTTTAATTTTTTAGGGAACGTTGGATACCAAATCGGTCATAGATAATGCTTCATATGATAGTTTAGATCCCACTTGGTTACATCGTTGTGTAAATGAATATATAGGCGACTCAAATCTTCTTTCATCTTGTTCAATGATTTCTCCCGTATTTGAAAATCAACTTTCAGGTTTACCAAAAGTTTGGGCTTGTGTAGGAGGTTATGAAATATGTTTGGATGATATTAAAAAATTTATTGAGAAATTGATCCAAAATGATGTAAAAGCAAAATTGGTAGTAGAAGATACTAATTTTCATGATTATGCGATATCAAAAGCGATAAGTAGAGATGGTGCTTATGAGAGATCTATCGCATACATTGGAAAGTTCTTGTATGGTGAAAATAGTGAAAAAGCACGGATCAAAGCATAAAAAATTTATAGATCTTATATAGAGTTTTTTTTTTTTTAAAAAAAAATTAGCATTAAAAGAAAAAAAATATAGATGAAAACAATATAATAATTATATTATATTCTAGGGTAGTTTTTTTTATTTTAATTATTTCTTATCACCAAAAGTATTATTATCTATTATATATTAATTATACATTAAAAAAAACAAATATTATATTTTATATTAATTAAATAAATATATATTAAAAAAAAAAAGAACTTGTTGTTATTGTGATATGATGTGTTATAGTAACTATAGCGTGCAATACAATTTATTCAACAATTAAATTAAAAAGTTATATAATGGACTTTAAATAATTCAAAAGCGATAAATCGCCGATTGAGAAGAGTGGATTGGAAGGTGACTGGCGATATTACTCGCAAAAGATTTCAAGACAAACCGAAATCCAAAATCATTTTACAATTGATACGAATGATGGTAGTGATAAAGGTTGAATTCAAGCGCCTTTACTGCTGATTTAATTGGACCCAATAAAATATCAATTACAACTTAAATGATACATAAACAATCCATAAATTCGAAATTAATTTGATTTTGATTCTTTTTATTGGTATAGTTCCTATAATAAATTTCAAAGTACAAGAATATATCGTAAAAATTTATATTGTTATCATGAAATCCATCAAACAATTGAACTATACATTCTTTAATTGCAAGTTTTTTGTGGATCTTTGTTAGAATTCTACAGATTCTATAATTTTAAGTGTGTGTCACTAGGGAACAATTCTGATTCCAACTTTTATTAGATCGATTATCGATATTTTTTCTGCATGTGTCATACTAACTTTATAGATACATTTTAAAAGATTTTACGGTTATAGCAATGTTAAAGTTAATTAATTTTGTTTGCTAAAATAAAATTTATATATTTATAGGATTTATGGTAATTATCGTTGTGTAATTATTCGTAATACAGTACATCTGGAATTTTTTGGAGGTAAAAATACCGTTTTACTTTTTTTTTTTTTAGAATAAAAAAAATTTAATGGCGATTAGGACGTGTGAAAAAGTAATCGTAATAAAAAATTGTAAATTGAGATCCATATGAAAACTTTTGCTTGAATATTTTCCTTTTCAATAGTGGTGTAAGAATTACCGCGTCAAAATATAAGATTTGTTTCGCTCAAGCTTTAGTCTTCGTTGGTTCGTATATTGGAACGTAATGGCAATATTCTCTTTAGAATATATAAATTTAACGAAACAAACACTAACAAATCAATTAAATAATAATTATCTCGATGGAAAATTTCTTATATTTTAACGTTGGAAAATTTAAATTTATTTATTTTTTTCTATTACTTTCAATAATATCCTTGACTTGTTTTTTTTAGAAAAAGAGTTCCTTTTATCTGGATTAAACGACTTCTCTTTGATCGAAATCCGACCATTAATGGAACTAGACCTGAAAAATGGAAATTATAGTAAAGAAAATCATATTTCTGAAATTCTCAATTTTCACAGAATTTAAATCAAAGATAATAAATGGATTATGACAGATATTGTGATATAAGATGGTAAGATATCAAAATAAAAATATTTATTTCAAAAAAAGTTGAAGTAAAAAATATAAACACAAAATTTAAAAAGAAAACTTTAAGGATATCAAATTACTCAATGAGTAAAATATATAACCAAAATATGTAATAACACAAAATAAAAAAGATTCGAAATGTACTTATATCTGCCGGTCTTACATCTCCCATAAATAAAAAAGGTAAAATTGTAATTGATATAACAATTAATAATAAAATTAATAGAGTGCATAATAAAACTAACCATAATAATATTGGAAACGATATAATCATCAGAATAAACCTTAGAATTAGATCCAATATACCATATTTATTATCTACTCTAATAAATCTTACAATCATCTCCCATATTCCATATTTCTTTTTTTCTAAAATTTTTTTGCAAAAATTTTCGCATAAATTATTAACATTAAGAAAATTAAAACCGAATTTAATTAAAGAAATATATACTTACCATTATAATAAATATTAATAAGATTTGCGATTTCTGCATCTTGATCATCCGCAAACTGAATGGTATTTTCTTTTGTTTCGTTCGTATAAGAGACTCCGATTACTTTTACCATAAATTTCTCTTGTACAATTTGTTTATACACTTTAGCTTGGTTTTTAACTTCATTTTTAACGTAACTTTCAGCTACTTGGACACTTCTTCCGGTTCCGAAATTCATAAGCTGTTTAGTTTCAATAGCAACATAAACGCCATAATCGGATCCAAAAATCAAATCACCGGCTCCATAAGGATGATCAATGAGATAATTAAAACCAGGTACAATTTTATTAATATTTTTAATTAAATCATTCTTCATATTATCTTCTGGATTATTTATGTTATGATTTTGATTCCATTCTCTTCTTTTTTTTTCATCTAATCTTATTAAACTATTAATAGAAGGTTGGAACCATTGTTTGTAGATTCGTAAAACATTTTTTATTGTATCTTCTTTAAAGTCAACACAAATAGATAAAGGAGAACGATACACATATACATTGTTTGATTGAAAAGCTTTTTGAAGCAATTTATCAATTTCAAATTGATTTAAACAATTTTGACCATAAAAATAATCATTTTCTAAGTAAAGAGAAAAAGTCGTTTCTTCGGAAGGATGAGATAAAATTTTTGAACATATTGTAAGAACAAATATTCTTTGCCGTCTATCATTAATATTAACTTTAAAGAAAAATGACCAAAGGTAATCCATGATTCGAAATCATTACAAAAAAAAAACCTATAAATTTTTTTATTCCAGAATATATAAATTATTTTTGTGTGTGGGAAAAAAAAGGGTTTTTGTTTCCAATTTTAGACTGATAAACGTGAAAATTCCTAAACGTAATAGATCAATCATGAAACCGTCATAAAGATTTGGCAAAATTAAATACAAATAATTTAATGTCACGTGATAAATAACTTTTCCACAATACTCCATTCGAATTGTAGGGATATTAAAATGTGTCGTGAATGTTACCGGTATAAGAATTTTTGTGAATTTTATGGAAGCGTGAGATTTTTATTATGTAAATGAATGTGAAAATCCGAATTGGTCTGGACAAGTGGAAACCAGATTGTAGATGATTTCATTAAAGATGTAATAAACAAAAAGAAATTTTAAAATGGATACCTTATAACCAATTCAGTGAAATTACATATTTATTTAGCAAAAGGCGGATTTGGAATTATTTATAAAGCTAAATGAAAAGGAATCTATGGTATTGTTTTAAATAAATTATACAATTCACAAAATATAACTAAGGGTTTTCTTAATGAGGTATACAATGTAAGAACTTATTATAAAAAAAATTTTAATAGATGTTATTTATTTATACTTTTTTTCATAATTATGGGTTAAAAATTATATTCAATGTACAGAAAAGCTTGCAGGTCTTGAGTCACTTTCTTTAATTAAAATATACGGAATTTCATATGATCCAAGTACCTTAGAATTTTTAATGGTCTCTGGATATGCAATATCATGGAACCTATAAGATATACAAGCCAAGCTATTAAAGATTATTATAACGAATATGGACGAAAATAATATTTATTGTACTATTCAAGGACTCAAATTAATACACAGTTCGGGTTTAATTCATTGTGATTTGCATATAGGCGATATTTTAATAAAAGTTCCTAGCAATTACTATAAATGACTTTGGATTAAGTCAACCTGCAAATATAACAACATCAATGAAATTATTGGGAATTTATGGTGTTATTCCATATGTTGCACCCGAAATATTTCTTGGAAAACCATATACGCCAGCGTCAGATACTTATAGTTTAGGAATTGTTATTTGGGTATTACATTTATTTGAACGACCTTATAATAATAGACGTCATGATGCGAATTTAATTCTTGATATTATAAGAGGTCTTCGTCCAGAAATTATTATATTGGAGTATTAATGAAAAAAATGTTGGGATTCAAATCCAGATAATCGACCAACAGCTAAACAAATTATTACGACATTAATTCAACACAAAAGAGAATCAAATGAGTCTAGTATGGCGGAAACATTTAGAAAAGGAGTGCTCTTTGTAAAATTATGAACCTAAATAATCAATCTGATAATTGTTATACAAGTAGTTATCTATCGTTTCAAAGAGTTAGAAAACATCTTGCTAAACTTTTAGGTAATCTTTTATAATGTAAAAGATTTATTCATAATAAAATAATCATTATTAGAAATTTATATAAGATTCTGGAGATTCCGGTCAAAATAGTCTTTCACTTCCATCATCGATTAATCAAGATGTATCAATTTTATAAAAAAAAAACAAATTAATTTATTATTTTAAAAATATATAGATTTTGAGGATAAAATTATTGCTCTTCCAACTTTTAAAATTTAGATTCCTTGAAGGTAAATTATTTAAATTATTACTTTGTTTCAGAATATTTTATATAGCAAATATGTTCGAAATATCTTTATTTTAAATATAGTTCGTTATTCAAAATTTTACTAGATTAAAAGGCGAACGGTTAATTTAGTTTAAATAGGATCTGTGTTTAGATTATTACTAGATAGTTTGTTCTATATTTTATTTTATTTTTTTTTTATATTTTTATTTATTTATTTATTTATTTTATTGTATTTTTATATGAATTTCATATCTTGAGGACGCACAAATTGTACGCTACATATAAAAGTCAAAAATGGAATTCTAAACCTTCCTTTCCTTCTTAATTAAACTTGTAAAGCAGAAAAAAATATATCAATATACATGATTTAAGAATTTTATAACAAGTGTGCCAAGTTCACGCCATATTTTTTGTTCAAAATTTTACCATGATCGCCGTTTGGGTTTATAAATTCTTTCGGGATTTAATTAAATCGATCGATGATCATTAATGATTACTTCCGGAATTCCGGTATATAATATATTATAATAATATGGCTGTGTAATTTTTTTTTTAAACGAAATGGCTTTTACAATCTTCATAACGGATTGATCGAATTTGCATATTAAAAAAACAAGTACTTACATCAATCTGGTTATTTGAATTTTGTATACTTGATGTATTACAAGATCATAACCGAGGTCAATTTTATCTATTTTTTTTTTTATTTAAATATGAAAAATCTCCTGTTTTTTTAAAGAAATTTTTTTTTCATTAAAATAAGAAACATGAAAATCGCAAATTTAAAAGAAGACATTGGGAAAAAAGTAAGAAAATAAGTCATAAAAAATTATATTCTATCGAATGACGCTTATTTTCTTTTTTTAATAGTGGAGTAGAATTATCGCGACAAAATATACGATTTGTTTCGTGCTTGTTTCAATAGCTCAAGCTTTAGTTTTAATTTACCTTCAAGTTCGTATGTTGGAACGTAATGGCAATAGTCTCTTAAGAATATATAAACTTAACGAAACAGACCAATCAAATGATAATTGTTTCAATGGACAATTTCTTCCACTTTATGTTTTAACGCTGGAAAATTTAATGTTTATTTTTTTCTATTTCTTTCAATTATATTTTTGTTTTAATGCGGTAATATCGTTGCCTTTTTTATCCGGGAAAAGAGTCTCTTTTACCTGGATTAAATGACTTCTCTTTTTTTTTCGATTGACAGATATTCCATCAAAATACGATACAAATTATTACTATCGCATTGATCAATTTTGCTTTTGTCTTTATTGGAATGGTAAATATTCTTTATAATTTGTTTTTTTTTTTTTAAAAAAAAAAAGTATTATAAAGTTTTTGTTAAAAAATCAAAGAAAACTTCTTTTATAGATGCAAGTATATGAAGTTAGATCAATAAGTATCGCACTTAAGGAAGATTGCCCGGGATTTGAATTTGAACCAGATATGAATGAAATGTTTTTTATTCTAGCTTTAGCCATATTAGTAATTTTTATGGGATATTTGTCATTTAAATTACACCGTCAATTTGGTTGGAATATTTATAAAAAAATTGGAGGTGACGTCGCAATACAAAGTAAGTTTTCTTTTTGATTATATTTCTATTAATTTATGTTTGAGATATTGATGAGATGTAATTAATTTTTGTAGAATTATATAAAACTAGGCTTATATTTATAATGTTGTTAAAATTAGACTTACTTATTATGATACTATTTGCTGGATTGCTTATACCTGTTTTTTATATATTGTATCAAGATAGAAGTGGAGTTGAGAAATTTTTTATATTTGTCAGTACTGCTATGATGATATCAGTATTCTTCTTTGAAATTTTAGCGTATAAATCAGTAAGTATATTTATTAAACATGATCTTTTTTTTTACGTCTATAATGAATTTATCTAAAATTTTATTCGTTAGCTTAATGATGAATGGAGCGGTGGAATGCTAATGTTTATATGTTTTTGGATATTTGCTTTATTAAATTTTGCTGGATTATGTGTCGTGGTAATTAATTTATCTATAGAAACGAAATGGTATATTGGATTTATTATTGGTAATTATTCATTTTTATCATTTTAACTTTAAATTAATGTAAATATTTATCTAATGACTGTATTATATATATATATTATAGGAATTATTTGTTTTACATTTTCGTTGGTAAGTTTTACTTAAATATGTTTGATTTTTTTTTTGTTTTTAAATAATATTGGAATTTGATTTTAATTTGATTTTAATTTTAGAGCACTTTAATATATGCAGTATTTGCTTATAGAAATTTTGGAGGAGGGTTAAAAGAATATAGTAAGTAAATTTTATTTATTCTTCAAAAATCTTTATTTATGAAAGAACAAATTATATTTATTTATACGTAACCATATTTTTCTTTTCCCTTTTCTTTTATAATTAAAGTAAATAAAAACAAGGACAGGCAAGAAGTAACAAAAGTATTATTGTCGGATGTTTAAAATCATTAAAAAAAGGGTCGTGATCACTTTATATATAAAGTATATAAAGTTTTTTTATTATTATTAATGTATATAATTTTTTTTTATCTGTTATCATCAAATCAAAAATAAAATATTTTATCGAGCTATTTATAAATTACACAAAAAAAAATTTTTTTTTTTTTTTCTATTAGTGTTTAATAAGTTATTTTGTGTTTTACAACATCTGAACGTTTGAATTCGTTCGCGTCATAACGAGTTACGACTAGACTAACGTGACGCGTTAATTTTCGATTTCACATATTTATTTATTACAAATAACATAAATAATATATATAATAATAATAATACCATTTCTAACCTAATTATGAACCGAATTGGTTATTTATCATCATTATTTTTCTTTGATGAACCATGTCCAACAATTTCAATTTTACCTTTTTCATTATTATTATAATTAATTTCATATTCTTCAACTTTTTTAATTCCTTCCTTATGAACCATTACTAATTTATTAAATTTTAAATACATTAATTAATATAGATCGATTGAAAGAATTTTATAAATAATAAAATAAACTTACGATATTCTTTTAATCCTTTTCCAAAATTATTCGTTACCGATATTCCAATTACAAATGTCAACTATAAAATAATAAAATAATTTTTAGATTTATTTTAATAAAATTCAAAGATTTATTTTTTTTTACTTACCACTCCAAATATCAAGAAGAAAATACCTTAATGATGGAAAAAAAATAAAAGTTAATGATGATAATAATAAAAAAGTTATAAATCCGAAAATAAATTTTTTTATAACCTACCAAAAATAAGACCAATATACAATCTATAACTGAATACTATAGAAAATCCAATATAACAGAACCATGCATAAACTCCCATGACCAATACCCAGAATGATAAAAATGCGATCATTCCATTCTTATATTCTTTTGTAATCTATTTACATCAAAAGAGAGTAAGTTTTTTTTTTTTAAGAAAAGAAAAAAAAAGAGATCGAAACTTATATAAATTAAATAATTTACTTACCGATTTAAAAGCCAAAACATTAAATAAAAATACTGTAACAAAGAATATAAAACCAGCATAAACTAATGTTTTATTAGGACCATTTATATAATAAGGTACAATTAATATACTAAATAATAATAACATTAATAAATTGAGCTTTAATAACATTAAAAATATCAATCGAGTCCTATATCTCGCTATATCATTAGAGGAAATAGTTGATTAGTCACTAAAGTATTATAATAATAATCTAAAATAGATTAAATAGATTTTATACTACTTACATTGCATTTGAATATCGGAACCAATTTTTTTGTAAATAATCCAACCAAATTGTTGATATAATTTAAACGATAAATATCCCATTACACATGATAACAATGTTATTATTATGATATTAGGTACTTCATGTATCATAATTTCTGGATCAAAAACTACTGTAGGACAATCATAAGTGATTTTATCCTTCGTTTCTATGGCTTCAACAAATTGTACCTTAAAAAAAAAAAAAAAAAAAAGATTTAAATATTTCGAACGATAAAGAATGATTTTACTACGCCATAAAAATAAATAAATATATTTACAGCTCCAAGAATCGCATAACAAAAATTGGTTAATGAGATCATGAAAATTTGTATCGTATTTTTATGAAGTACCTAAAATAAAAAAAAATTCATCATTAAAATTTAAAAATCGTTTCATCAAAGAAATAAAAAAAATTAAAAGATGCATTACCGCATTTATACAAGAGTATAATTGAAATATATTAAGAAAAATAAACATGATACATTCAAAACTAAGTATCATAAATGTTTCAACATTAGTTGAGGAGAAACAAGCATCTATAATTGTGTTATCGTTTGAATCTGGATGAATATTTATCCATCCATAAACATTACGAGCGAAAATTTTTGATTGTAAATATGTTAGTACAACAGCTTGGACTACTGATGTTAAGACGAATAATATTGCGGACTTTGACTCGGTTAATTTATTCCACTATAATTAAAAAATAAATTCGTTTAAATTGTTCTTTCGTTGTTACAGCCACGATATTTATTATGTTCGTTAAATGAAAAATAAATACCTTTTCCTTGGTCATTATTACGTAAATTTACTGGATTTAATAAAGAGTTCTTTAAATTTTGAATCTTTCTTTTTCATAAAAAAAATGGACTGCTTTCTGCCCTAGAAGAAAAAATTTTTTAATTTTTAAAATGTCTCTTTTTATATCATTATTTCGGAATAAATAATATTCTATAATAGGTTAAAAGTTATAACGTACAATCGTTTGGATCGAGTCGATCTAATCCAAATAGAATCTGTCATTTTTCAATGGGTTTTAGAAATTCTTAAAATACTTCTATTTAAGGTTTGTTTAAGTATAGAAGAAGATAGTACATACAGTTTAACATATAGATGCATTCGAAGTTTCATATTAATTTCATACATTTCTTTCTCTCATTTTATGACTAAAGTTGTTTAAGTTGTTTAAGTTGTTACGAAATTCAATTTTCGTAAATTAATTTGATATCTGATATCCAGAATTTCTTTATTTTAACCCACTCATTTTAATATTGTATTATTTTGTGATTACAAAAGTATACAGTATCTGCAAACTCCTGCAGTTTTATTTCAATGATTTCTTGGCTGTATCACCTTAGTGTATATAAAAAATACAATACAATAAACGCTGATCAGGAAAATAAATTTTGCCGAATCTGAAGCAAATGTACAGTATATAAAAATAACACGTGATGGTAATGTGATCTTGGCCGGCATTATGGAGGCATCAAGAAATTAACCATAAAGTAACTCAATATCAAATATCAAATTTATTATATAATTTTTATTATTTTTCTAATAATAGTTTTTTGTTAATTTTTGTCTAGCCACGTGACTTCTACGAAAGCCAATACATTCTTCCTAGGTTAAATATTAGTTTTAGTCTTAGTTTAGTGAAAAATGGGAAGAGAGTGATGGGTAAAATGGGTGCGTACATCTATTCGTCTTGTTAGGTAGCTGGTATTTAATTTCTCCACATGTAATTATTAGTCCGGCGTGAGTAGATACATAATAAATAAATAAATATAATTTTTATTATTCGAATGTTAAGAATCATACAGAGTGATACAGTATATGTTTATCTATTCTATTTTAAAAATTTTATATATCGTATACCTGCTCACATTATGGCGATTTTAACCAGCATTATAGCGCCTTTGGCCAGCATTATATTGGTATCTAATAACAACAAAATTCGGTAATAACGGCGGTATTATCTAAGCTTCCATTATTTATATTATACCAAAATCATTTTAATTTGTCAACCTTCTTTCTTGATGTGTTTGATTGATTGATAATCTGTACAAAGAATTTAAAAAAGATTAATTTCAATTAATAAATATATTACCAAACATATAATTTAGTTAAACTTACTTTGTAAAATCAATAATTTCTACTGTATAATTATCAATGTTATCATATTTCGAAAGGTCTTTTGTAAAGGGATTAAGTAATCGAGATGTATAAATAGCTTGTGGATGAGTAGTTGATTGCTCGTTTTCTTCGAAAGAAGAAAGATGTGACTTTCTGTATTCTTCCGCTTCTATGAATTGTATTGAACTTTTAAAATATTTTTCATAATCTATTATATATTCAAATAAATTGATCAAATCATCTATTTCAGTCACTTTTGGTCTCTTGTTGGGATTCGAATCCCAACACCTTTTCATCAAGGCAATATAACGTATTGGTGCTTCCGGCTTATTTATTTCAGGCCTAATTCCATTACATATATTTAATGCTAGATATTCATCATGTGCACAATTGGAAAAAGGTTGTCTTCCGGTTGCTACAAAATACATTATCATACCAAAACTGTATATATCTGCTGCTTGAGTATAAGATTTTCCTCGTAATACTTCAGGTGCTACATAAGGCATAACTCCATAAATTTTTGTTTCATCTGTATTACCAACTTCGCCACATAATCCCATATCCGAAATATATGCGCTGTCATATTTTGTATTTATTAATTTACTACTAAATAATATATTTCCTGTATGAAAATCACGATGAACCAATCCTTTTTGATGAATTCTTTTAAGACTTTTAATAATATTTGATAATATTCTCATTTTATATTTCCAATCGAAACGATTATAATTTTTATTTATCCAATGATCAAAATTTCCATTATCTGCGTAACCAAGAACCATAATGTATTCTTTAGTTTCCGGATTTTGAGATATTCCAAATATTTTAAGGATATTACTAAAAAAATTATTTGAGTATGCTTTAATCTATAAAAAAAAGAAAAATATTATATTATTAAAAAAAAAAAAAAAAAAATTTTTTTTTAAAGAATTAAATTTTTATCACAAACCTCATTTAGAAAATCATTGGTGATATTTTGCGAGTTATATAAACATTTTAAAGCAACTTTTTCGTTCATATCCCGCTTTCTTGTCCATTCCATTTCAATAACATCGTAACGTAATGGACCATCCTTCCATATTGCCGAGTATACCAT
>QKYT01000402.1:88190-107337 GCA_003550305.1 Glomus cerebriforme | reverse complement strand
TATAAAAAATAAATAATCATGATAACAAATCTATTTTAATCAATCTTCTTTAATAACTTCTTCCAAATAAAGCATATCTTTTAGCTAATGTACCACAAGAAACACATTTAGTTTCACCAGGAATAATTGGAGGATCATCGGGTTGTTCAAAAGGAATACACAAAGATTTTGCACCCATTGATGGAGCTTTCTCATCTTCCGCTTCTTGTTCAGTAATACTAAAATTTAATAAAATAAAATAAATAAATTATGTTTAAAAATATATATATATATATATATATAATTTTTTTTTTCAAGACAAACTTACTGTCTAGCGCTTTTTTCTTTTATTTCATCTTCACATTTCTCTCCCTCACACCATGGAATCAATGCAAAATTTTTACCATCCAAGATTGGAACGAAATCTTCCCATTTTAAAACTATTTTCACATGATCATCATAAACTTTTTTGGCACGGTCAAACATATCTTTTTGAATAATTTTAAGAGTATCAGAAATACGTGAAACAATTCCTTCTAAAGGAATAGGTTCCTTAGAGCCATTATCACGACGAACCATAAGTGATTGTTGATTGGACAAGTCACGTGGACCAATTTCTAGACGAATTGGAACACCCTAAAAGATTTTGCAAAAATACGTTAAAATAAAAGATCTTTTTTAAAAAAAAGGACATATATTGTTACTTGCTTTCAATTCCCAGTGATTAAATTTATATCCTGGTGAATAATTTTCTCTTAGATCTGCTTTAGCTTTAATTCCAGCTGATTTCAATTCTTCAACTACATCATTAATTTTCTTTTCCACAAGTTTTTTGTCATCATCTGTAGTTTTTGACGTAATACCGCAGGGAATAACAATAACTTGAGTTGCAGCAACACGGGGAGGCAATACTAAACCTTTATTATCGCCATGAATCATTACCATTACACCAATACTACGAGTAGAAAGACCCCAAGAATTTTGCCAAACATACATTTTCTTTGCATCTTTACCATCAGCTCCTGCTGGAGCATTAGGATCTTCGATAACAATATCGAACATTTTTGAAAAATTTTGACCCAAACAATGAGAAGTAGCAGCCTGAACTCCACGACCTGTTGCTGGAATAAAACCTTCAAGAGTAGTAGTATAAAGTCCACCAGCAAATTTTTCTTTTTCAGACTTAACTCCTCTTATTACAGGAACTGCAAGCATATCTTCGTATACTTGACGATAAAGCTCTAAAATTTCACGCACTTCAATATCAGCATCTTCCTTTGTAAAATGAGCAGTATGACCTTCTTGCCATAAAAATTCACGTGTTCTAATAAAAGGTTCTAGAAATAAAACATGAGAAATCAATGTTTTTAAATTATATGTTTAGGAAATATTTAATTAAAAACATACGAGGATTTTTGAATTCCCATCGAACAACATTACACCATTGATTAAGTTTTAATGGTAAATCACGGTAAGTTCTAATCCATTTAGCAAAATATGGATACATTACTGTCTCAGATGTTGGACGAATAGCGACCGGATTTTCAATATTGCTAGATCCTCTATTTGAATAATGAAATTTTACCTCAATATTTGATTATTAAATAAGAATTAAGTAAAAACTCAGTATTTGATACAAACGCTTTAGTAACCCAAGCAACTTCAGGAGCAAAACCCTCAACATGATCCTTTTCTCTTTCCAATTGTCTTTGTGAAACAAACATTGGAAAATAAGTATCTTCGACTCCTAATTTTTTGATGGCAGCATCAAAAAAACCTATCGATAATTATCAAGCATAAATTAGATCAAACCAATATTTTCATTAAAATTTAATAATTTAATTATCAAATACAACTTACTCTGAATTTCTTCCCATATATTATAAGCCAAAGGCCTTATGATATAACATCCGGAAACTTCTTCATAATATTCTAGCATTTCGGAACGTTTTAACACCTTGAAGATAATAAATGGATTTTTTTTCATATTTGTTCATTATCAAATTAATTTTATGATAATAACTTGTAATACCTGTGTGTACCAGCCAGAGAAGTTAGCCTCTTTTCGAATCTCAATACCAAGTTGAGAAGCTCCTTCAATATGGGCTATGAAAGATAATTAAAATTTTTTAGAGTATTTTAATAAAGAATATAAATAAATTTTACAATATAAATTAATTATGTATAAAGTACCATCAGGTTTTTTAGTATGCTTTTTTGAAGCAACTTTCTTTTCGGCCTTATTCGACATCTTTTCTAGAGGAAATATGAATATTAGGGAAAATATTAACGAAAAAATTTTTTGATCGCATAGCCTACTAATTTATTCCAAATCGGTTGAGGCTGCGTATCTGCGTAACCGTCTCCTTATTTGTTAGTAACTAGTCGATTGTTCGACTGACTATATTACATTGTAAACATCAACATCTTTTTTTTCCCCTCTTTTTTCTTTTTAGTGATCACTTAATATGCTTTTAATTTTTACGTTTTTTTTTTTAAAAAAAAAATAGTAAATAATTAAATATGCCACCATTTACAAAAATATCTCATGATATTCCTTTACCTAGCAAGGAAAAAAATAATCCAGATTCTCGAAATCCTTTATATCTTGGAGATTGGAAGAAATCAATTCCATATGTTGATGAAGATATAGCGATAGATAATTTAGATGAACCTCATATGAAAAGAAAATTTTCGATTTTAAAAAAATATCCAGAAATTGAAAAATTATATGGTTATGATAGTTCAACTATTTTCATTACTTCATTTGCAGCTGCAGCACAATTAATTGCAGCTTATGTTTTTGGTAAAATTTTAACAGATTGGAATGTAATTATGTTAATATATTGTTATTTTATTGGAGCATCTTTTACTCAACTTTATGGAGTGATTATTCACGAAACAGCACATTGTTTGGCCGCTCCAACATCCTTTCAAAATCGTCTTGTAGGACTTTTAGCAAATGCTGCACTTCCTTTTCCAATTGCTATGTCATTTCGTCGTTATCATTTAGAACATCATACTTTTCAAGGTGTAGTAGGATTTGATCCTGATTTACCTTTAGAATGGGAAAAAAAATTGATTCGTGGTAATTCATTATTAAAACTTGGTTGGATAATGATTTATCCTGTAATGTATGTTGTTAGAGGAATGGCAATGGGAAAGGAACCATGTTTTTGGGAATATGTTAATTGGGTTTTCACTATATCAGTTGATTTTTTAGTTTATTATTTTTGTGGTATGAAGGGTTTACTTTATTTACTTTTAAGTTTATGGATTGGTTATAGTATACATCCTGGTGCTGCTCATTTTATTCAAGAACATTATACTTTTGATGATGGTCAAGAAACTTATTCTTATTATGGAATTTTGAATTATTTCTTTTTAAATATTGGTTATCATAATGAACATCATGATTTTTCAAAAGTAAGTAATAAAAAATTATAATACTATAATAATTTTATTTCATTTATTTATTATTTTATTATTATTATTATTATTTATTTATTTAATTTTCTAATTTTTTATTTTTTTAAGGTTGCATGGTCAAATTTACCAAGAATTCGTAAAATTGCTCCAGAATTTTATGATAATTTAGCTTATCATACTTCTTGGTTTATGGTACATTGGAATTTCATATTTCAAAAACAATTTGGACCTCAATCTCGTGTTGGTAGATCTGTTGAAGATCATAAGAAAGGTAGAAAATTAATGAAAAATTTTAAAAATTTAACTGAAAAAAGTCAATTTAATAATAATAATAATAATATAAAAGAGCATTGAGAAAGAAACTTATTCTCTATGATAATATTAAATTAATAATTTAAAAAATATTTAAATTTTTATAGAGAATTTAGATTTTAAATTTAATTAATTAATTTATTTATTTATTATTATTTTTTTTTTTTTACGTTCATTCATGATCTGCAATTCTTTCTAATAATTTTTGAAATTCGAATTTTCTTATTCTTCTATAATGATTTTATGTTTTTGAGGTTGAAAATTTATTTATCTGAATAGAGAAATGTTGTCGATACTCTTGTTGATTTTGTAATAGTTGGATCCTTTTTTTTTAAAAAAAAACATTATAATTATTTTTTCATTTTGCTTGATAAATAAAAATTTAGGGTTATATTTTACCTTTAAATGTTATAATTGAATATAAAAAAAAAAAAGAATGAAAACTTTCGCATTCAAATCATTTATATCATACAGTTTGGCTCGCATTAATTAATTTTGGCCAATATATTGACACGAACTCAAATCAGTAATCGTTACTACTTACTAGTCAATTAAAGCAGAAAAACAACATAATCACATTTAAAATATTCAAGGATAAACGAATTAAATGTTAAAAAGATAATCAATTCTACGATTTGGAAGATTTTTTATTCCTTTAAAATTTAAATAACGTCATATATTTTCCGGTTAGGATACTGATCTTCCCTCAATGGGAAAGAAATCCAACGCGAAAAAAAAAGAGATGATTAGATCATAATTTCATATGATTGTGTTTCTATTCTTAGTAATAAATTTTCTTATATATAATTCTTATCTGAATGTAGTTCTTTACTATAGTAAATTCAAAAGCTTACTTAAATTTTGTAGCTTGTTCTTTCGAGTTTTAATAATATTTCTAGCTGTTTCTATATCTACAATAGGGAAGACAACACTTAATTTTAACATAATCTTGGAAACAATTGATCCAACTGCTGTTGATGATTTGTGAATTGCTATCTGCTATATAATTATATCGTAATAACCGTAAATCTTCGTTAGAATTTTATATTACCTTCAATATTTCAGAAAATTGTGCGTCATATCTTAACTGTTGAGGTTTTTTTTTTTAATCGTTTTTAATCAACAGTTAATGCATTTTATTCAAAAATTTTACTTATTTATGCCTATTGTAAGATTGATAATTTGCAATTTTTGATTGCCAATACACTTGTAAATATTCGATACTAAATAATTTATTTAATCATACTTTTTGTTTTAAAAATCGAGCTACAAGGTCAATTAGATGATATTCAAGCTACATAAAAATACACTATATGTTGTTAAAAGGATAACTTCATTCTAATTAACTAAAATTCTACAGTTTTCACTATATATTACCAAATTAAAAGAATCTGTTAGTATAAGGAAAATTGACCATACTCAAGAAAATATTTCACATACTATAACAATATTAATTATAATAAAATATTGACAAAAATATATACATATATATATTTTTTTTTATGATGTTGCGCTTTTCTTCCGCATAGTTATGTAAATTATGTTTTGTTGATACTTTTATTATTTTTATTACTTATTTACATTATTTATTATTTATCGAAGCGTATGACTATTAATAAACAGGTTAACTGCTGTAATCTTTTGATCTCGCTTGAAATTTGTGAAGCGCGAGTTCCACTTATTAAATGTAAGTTCTTGTTCATTGAGAGCATATTCCACGTATAACAAACCTTCCAAGCCAGCATAACCATTAGTCATACTGAAAACATCTTTCAGGACTTCTTTACTCAATTTAAATATTTTTATTTGAGATCATAATAAATTTTTTGAATTGGATGATACAATTATAAGGGATGATTTAGAAATGAAAGAAATTTGATATATGGAATTATCTTATTAAATGGGGATTATATAAAATTAATCGATATATCAAATTGATCAAAACAAGATTTTAAAGAGTTAGAAATAGTATTACATCATTGTATTCCTTTAATAAGATTTTTTTAAAATATCTTCAATAGAATTTATATGATAAAGATTTAAAAAACTTTTACCAAAAGAATTAAATGAAGATATTATAAGATATTTTATGAAATCTGAATCAAATCCAATATTTTCCTGGAGTGATCCTTTCAGAAATGGTTACAATTATTAATTCAACTATAATTGAATCAGCTCATGCAACATTAATAAGTAGTTGGGTTGATAATAAAGAATGAAATGATTTTAAAAAAATTCCTTAAAAATTTAATTTATTGATAAGAGGAAGTAGTGATGAATTTGATTCATCTAAATCTCATTCTCGTTGTGATTATAAAGTTGGAACCATTGTTTTAGTTAAATTGAAAGAAAGTCAAGAAATTCTTGGTGGATATAATCCTTGTATTTGTTGTTTAGATGATCCTTGGGCTAATCATTTATCAAAATACCAATAAAAATTTCATTTTTTCTCTTAATATGAAAGATGATACAGGAGAATATAAATTAAGTAGAGTTCATAATTCAAATAACGTGATTTATTGTTCTATTTCAAACAGACCTTGTTTCGGATGTGGCGATTTATGGATGATAGGAAATTTTGGAAGTTCAAAAAAAACTTCTTATAAAGGAGTTATAACTGAATCTACTAATTTCTTTGTGAATGAATATGAGGTTTTTCAACTCATAAAGAAATGAAGGAAATAAGAGAACAAGANATAAAAAAAAATTATATAAAATCTAAACATAAAGTAATCTTTTTTTTTCGTTCCTAAAAAAAAACCAAAAAAAAACAAACAAACAATAATAATTAAAAAAATGCCAAATGTTTCTTTAATAAAATTGAAGAATTCAAATAAAAAGATTCCCATTCCCATTTAGTTCCATACATCATAATAGTATATTTCCTTTCACTCATATGTAAAGGAGGTTTTTTATATTGAGGTAAAACATATAATCTACTCTCTCTCCAAATAGCTTGACATATTGACCAAATGGAAGATTTTTCATTATTTAAATATAATATTTCACTAAATTGTTTACATACTAAAGCTAATGTAGCTAAATCTTTTGGTGCTAAATTTTTACATATATGTGGAAGGATTTCAATTGGTATTTTAGAAAATGGAGAAAATGTGGAATGATGATAATGTGTATCATCATCAATTAAATAAGTGTGATTAAATGTCAAGAGTTTTGATGGGTATGATATTGTTGCTGATGATTTTGTTAGATATATATATCCATTTGAAACTTTAATTCTATTTAAAGACATTTTAATAAAGTTTTTTTTTTTTATTTTTAAAATAAGAAAAGATTTTAATTATTATTATTATTATTTGTTTTATCAAAAAAAAAAAGAATACCAAAAAAGTTTAAAACGGAGTCTACCAAATATAAACATTTTTGGCATGCGCGTGTGGCATTGTATCATTTGTTAAAATTAGCCGATATCGTCTCGCTGATCTCATCGCATATGGTAATTACAGGTGTTAGCTGTTATAACCGGTTTATTTTCACAAAAACGTGAAACATCACGTTTCGCCTGGTAATGGGACAACTAATGGGAAGATTACGACCCATTAACTTACTGTAAATATAAGATTATAAAACTACTTAAATGTTCATTCTTTATAAAATTCAAGTCGTGATTCCGTAATTGTATAAATTATAAATCCAAATGAAAATATGAAAATACTGCATGGTTCTTTAATCTTTAAATTTATATTCTAATCGAACTTTCAATATATTCATTTATTCATTCACAAGATCCTCATTTTCCGACTATGCTGTGATAAGACATTAGAATACTAAATTACGCATTTTATTGCTTAATCAGCATTTGACAGTTCGAATGAATGATATTAATTTTATTGTAATGAAAAATCTTACAAACTTTTTATTAAAAATTATGCAATGAAATTTTGCCTTATAGTATTTGCCATATAATAACGATTAATTACTTTGTGATAAGAGTTCGACGGCAGGGAGAGATAGAATCTGAAACAAAAAAATTATAACAAATAAGGCTATTAAATTAATTATTTAGGTGGCGTCCATTTGCTGAAATATATATGAATCATTAATTCGCCTGAGCAAAACTCGTTATAAACTTATAATTATACTTTTGATAGACACTAACTTTCTGATTACTTAAAATAATTTACAAAATTCGGGTCATAGGCTTGTGATACATGCAAAGTTGCAAACTATATTACACATTAATTACCGCAATAAAGTGTGATAAGGTTGGTTCGTATCATATCCTTTATAACTTCAAATAAGGGATTAGCAACAGATTTATTAGCAGCGAATATAAAACACTTTCAAGGAGAGAATACGGGAGATCTTATATCAATTCTAAAGTAAAATATCTAACAATTCCTCCCATATAATCTGCTATCAAATTTTCGCAACTATATCTACATGTAAAATTAGTGAGGGTAAAAAATATAAACAGATGACTATGCCAATAAGTCATATGGCGACAATTGCAATTCAAAATAGCTTCGTGATGAAATATACTTTGATGATGTAATGGTAAGTTTGAATATTTTCGTTTTATTTGACATAAGCCAGATAATTAACCTTCCAAGAATCGATCTCGAATTTGGAGATCTTAAAAAAATTTTAATGTATAATTGTCAAGGGGTCCTTTATATCATTGTCGCATGTAAGCCACGCTTAATGCCGGTCGAATGATGAAGGAATAGATCAAGCCACATACACACGGTTACCCAAAAATTGTGTAACAGAGGTGATGTAAAATAAATTCATTGTTCAATATTTCAAATAATATTATTTAAATATGAACCGATTTTGGAACTCTCGTTTTTCACTCTTTGCTTCACGCACTGTGCAAAGACCATCATTTTTTCGTAATTATGTAACGGAATCTAGTTCTCATAAATTCCCTAAAGAAGGTATGAAATCATGGTTTTAACTTTGAACCTTTTAATTAAGAAATTAATATTTTCTTACATTACAAGGATTTGGTGCACCTATATGGAGGAAAACACTAGGTGTTGTTATATTAGGTCTTTTATGGTATCAGGCTGATCAATACTTTACAAAAAAAGGCGAGGTATTTGATATATATCTTAAATTTTACTTTTTTTAAGATTCATTTTCAATTATATTGTATTTCCCTTTTTTTTTTAGAAACATCCCGTAACAAAGGTAATTTAATTAATTGATTGGATACAATTTAGAAATAATTTAAATAATTTAATTTACAAGAGTAAAAATTATATTTTAAGTGGATCGAAACTCTGATGGTACCAGAATCTGAGTATAAAAGACGTAATTTGGTGCATCTTTATCTATCTGTTGAAGCTGCGAAGGATAAGTAAGTTGATTTTCTTTAAAAAAAATAATCTATTCTAATCAATCTCATTTAATTTAATTTTTTTTTTTTAGGGTTCTTTTTGGAGAAGCCAGATTACCTCCTATTTATCGACTTAAAGATCCAGAGTAAATATTTTTAATATATATATTTTTTCCTTTTTGTTTAATGTAATTTACTAACAATCTTTTTTAAACCAAATTTAATAAAATTATTGTCATCAATTTTAAACATATGGTTTAAGTCAATTCGAAAGAGCTAGTCCACATTGTGTTGAACCTGGAACAGAAGTAGATTTATCTGATTTAGTAGTTAGACGAGATTAATTTATAAACCGTTAAAATTTGCCGATCATTTTCACGTGATTAACTTTGCACGTGATGTCGTGTTAAACCATATAAAATGTCATCTTTTCCCAAAAAAGAATAAAAAGAATTTGTATCAATTTTACGTGACTGACTTTATTATAACCATGTCAAAAAACGAAAAATCATCATCACTAATGACCGTTGACGATAAAACTTGTTTCGTACACCCTTTTGAAGCTGACTGTACTACTAATCATTCTTCCAATAATTTATCAAAAGACTCTACATTAGACGCAAGACTAATAATTCTTTTAGAGAGAGAAACAGAATTAAAGCTGCAAATTGATGAATTAGTTGAAGAAATTACGAATTTAGAAGCCATTACAAAAAATAGAAATAGAAATAATGGCATTAATGAAGAAGATAATAAAGAAACAAAAAAGAATGATTTAAAGAAAGAAATCGCCGAAGGTATGAATTTATTGAGTCGGCTTTTATGATTTTAGAATTTTGAAATGATTAATGTAGGAATTCAAGGTAACACTTTGTTAATTTTATATAACTACAGAAATTTGTTGGGAGGATTTTGAAGCTCCGGAATGGTGTGTACCTATTAAGGCTGATGTATTAACATTTGAATGGGACGTAAGTACCAAAAAACCAATTCAAATTTTCAAAATTCTCTTTTACGCGTTTTTTTTTGTGACTAATTTGTCCACAAATAGGATTTCGCCAAAGAATGTCAGTTTGATGTAATTTTAATGGATCCACCATGGCAATTAGCAACACATGCTCCAACACGCGGTGTAGAGTATTATATGAATTCTCTTATCATTCTTTCTTATAGCAACAAGTGAATGACGGATTTTAAAGGTTCGTGTAATTGTTCTCACCAAACAAAGTTTATTATCTTTTATTTTTTTTCCTTTCTTTTTTGTATATATATATTTTATAAAGGTAGCTATAGCCTATCAACAATTACCGGACGTTTGTATCGAAGAATTGCCGATTCCTAAATTACAGAAAAACGGATTCTTGTTTATTTGGGTCATTAATAATAAATATTCTAAGGCATTCGAAATGATGAAAAAATGGGGATATACGTAAGTTTTTTTTTTATCGTTGGAAATATTTAAATATTTGATAATATTCGATTCACTTTTCGCGTTAATCTAAATTAGGTACTGTGATGATATTACGTGGGTCAAGCAAACGGTGAATAGAAGAATGGCTAAAGGACATGGATTTTATCTGCAGCACGCGAAAGAAACATGTTTAATGGGAAGAAAAGTAAGGAGATTTCCGTGTATTCTTATTGTTATTTCATTGATTAATTTGGTTGGTTTATTTTAATAGGGAGAAGATCCTCCAGGATGTAATCATTCAATTTCTTCGGATGTAATATTTTCAGAAAGACGAGGACAAAGTCAAAAACCCGAAGAATTATATGAAATGATCGAGGAACTGGTTCCAAATGGTAATGTTTTATTATAAGTTATAATCCCTTTGTACTTCATTATTTACGCGTTTTTTTTCCTTTAATACTTTAGGAAACTATTTAGAGATATTTGGACGTAAAAATAATTTGAGAGATTATTGGGTGACCATAGGAAATGAATTGTGAAGCTTAATGTACAATTAAAACATTTAGACTTATTTGCAAATATATCTCATGACAATAAAAGAAATTTATTTCAAAAAAAAAGTTGTTGCTAGAGAAAAAGATAATAACCAATTTGAGTCAACCACAAATTCATGAAATAGACTTTTTTACTGCATACAACACTTTGAAGAAATATGATGAGCAATGTTATAACATTAAAAAATAAAGGTTTGAAAATGTTTAACCATATTCTCTTATCTGTTATTATATATAATAAAAAGTTTATAATTCAATGTTTCATTTATTTTTTATAATTTTATAATGTTAAAAAAAAAAAAAATGGTTGATATTTATTACATGTTTTATCTAACCTTTGGTCCAAGAATTAATATTTCACAATATGAAGAAGAATTATATTACATCCTAAAGATATTTATTTAAAATTTAGTAATAATATTGCAGGCTAATTACTAGATAAAATACTGTAACTTCAATCCTACTGGTTAATTTGCAAATTTTTTTAATAATTGCTTAATAAAATAAAAATAAAGCAATTGAATCTTATAATATAAAATAAGTTAATTCTAAAATTTAAAATTTTAGTAATATAAGAGAAGATATAATATAACCTAATATAGACAAAAATCTATATTATAGAATAATTAGCAGTTCTAATATGATATTTAAATATAAGAAAATAAGAAAATTCTAGTTTTACTTATTTGTTAAATTGGTATAATGATCAGTAAAAAGATCAGGTTAAAAAAAATCTGATAGTTTGAAAAAAAAAATTTTCAATAATTTTTGTAGTTCTTAATTAATAAAAATTAGAAAGATAAATAATATTTAAAGAGGTTTTTATTAAAAAATTTACCTTTTTAAATTATTAAACTTATTATATAATAGGTAATATTTAATATAAATTTATATATATAATATATTTTTATAAATTTAGTTTGTTTTATATAAGGTTGTTTGCCTAAACTCTTTCAAAATTCTACAATAAGTTTCATAAGATTTTAACAGTTTTAGCAAATAGAAGTTTTGGTATTTTAGTACAGTATTATGATCTATTAAGCTGTCAATCTATTAATAGATTCATTTGATTTGAGATCATCCAAATAAATTATGGATAATGGTCTGATGAATGTTACTTCACTGAAATCCAATATATTTGGATGAATATCTGAATGAATTCATGAATTTATTTCAAATATTCAGATTATTATAATAAATCACAAATTCATTCAAATTATAACATTATTTTAATGAAGTTTTGGCAGAATTTTTATTATAATTTAATATAATTTTTAGTATTTTTTATATAGGGTTTGGAAATTATTAAAAAGATTTTGCAAGTAACTTTAGTTTTATATTAAAATATTATTTATATATATAAGAATTCTTACTTAATAAATATATGCAAAAAATTTACTAATTTATAAAAAAAAAAAAATTAAAATTAGATTATTTATTTATATATTTTTTTTATAAATTAAGATTTACTTAAAAAATTATTATGATATTAGAAAGTAAACAATATATTGTTATGACAATAAATTACTTTTTTCATATAAATATTTAAAATAAAGCTTATATAATAAAAGATATTATAAATCAATAAATTACTTATTATTATTATTAGTAAATTATTAAGTGGTTTTAAATATTAGAATTACAACTAAAAATTTATATATAATAATGTCAAATTTTATAATATTTTAGATATTTTAATAATATCTATTTTATTATAACTTAAAAGGTATTATTATTAATAAAAATTTAAATTAATTATTTTTATAAAAAAATAATTATTATTAGTAAATATTAGTTTTAAATTATAGAATATATTCATCTTATGATACTTAATACAATAAATACGTTTAATTTGTCTTTCAAAAAAATATTAGTTTTAAAGTTAAAAAATAAATAAATATAAAAAATATACTAAAAAAAAATTTTATTAAAATAATTTAATTATTTTTATATTTAAATACTAAAAAATAATTATTAAAAAATTACTAATTTAAATAAAATATATAGTAATTACTAGGAAATGGTGAACTGTTATTGAGTCTGGAGTAAGAGAGTTTTGATTATTGAACATATGATAAATAGATGCTTACTTTATTGAGATCATTGCATAATAGAAACTAATAATCTATTGACTCAAAAATTGAGTGGGCGGACAAATGTACACCAGGTCTAGAAATATATAGTCCTATACTAACGCTCTAGACTAATAAAATTTTAATATTTAAAGTATATAATTAATTACTAAAATTAAAAGATTATATTTTGGCTAAAATACATTTCATAGAAAATATATAATAATAAGTAAATTTAATAAGTTATACTTATTAGTTAAACAAAAGTATATTTATAATTTATTTAATTATTATATACTATTTAATATTTATATTTATTTTATATTTATAATAATCTTTAATCTTTTATATAATAAATTATAATTAACTTCATCAAAAAAAAAAAATAAATAGTTTTTTAAAATAAAAATAAAATATAAATAATTAAAAATTATTATAGATTTAATTTTTAAAATAACTATAATTTACATTTATGAAAAAAAAAATAAGTCTTTTAAATTAATTTAACTAATCAAAATAATTCTTTATATTTTATTATATACTATTTAAANAAAAAAAAATTAGTTTTAANAAAAAAAAAATCCTAAAATTTTACATTATTTAAATTAATTTAAAAATTAAAAAAAAAAATATTTTTGTATTTTTATTTTTTTTTTAAAAAAAAAAGAGAAAAAAATATATATTATAACAAGAATTATATATTATATATTTATATGTATATATATATATATATATTATTAATATCTTTTTTATTTTTTTCTTAAATAATTAAGTTTTTTTTTTAATTATTTATCACTATTTTTAAATTAGTATAATTAGGAATTAATTTATAATAAATAAAAATTAATTTAAGATTATAAAAATAATTAAGCTAATTTGAATAGTAATAAATTTATAATTTTATTAATTTTATTTTATATATTGATGAAGATATACTTTAATAAAAATTTTTAATATATTTTGGCTAAAATTATATTAATTTCAATAGAAGTAATGGATTTGAATTTTAAAGATTATAACATCTGTAATAAAATTATGTTTAACTATATAAATATTATTTAATTTACATAATTTTAAATTATTATTGTATAGTTTTATTAATAATTTTTTTATTATTTACCTTTATTTTTGCTAAAGCTTATAAATTAAAATAATATTACCCATATTTTATTGAAAATAAGTATCTAGCAAAAATAAGCATCTCCTTAAACTTTTCAATTTTTTTAAGAAAAAGTTATATATATTACTAACAATACAGTAATAAAAAATATTATAGATTATTATTGTAAAATAAAGTTTCATATATATTCTATATAAGAAAATATTTGCAGTAAAATTTTTTTAAAGATAATTAATTTTGGCTAATGGTAATTTTGACTAACATAATTTTGGTAAAGATTAAAAAGTTATAAAAAGTAAAAAAATTTCTGGTAATACTGGTAATATAGTTTAGTTATATATCATCATTTTAGTATTACCTTTTCATACCATTATTCATTATACTAAAAAGTTACGTGAAAGTAAAATTTTATGGTGATACTAAAATAATTATTTATCATATGCTTAATTTCGGCCAAATTTATAACGCCGGCCAAAATATCCTTTTTTGGTATCTTAAGTAACATTATACAGTCATTTCTGAGCAGAATCACGTGATCATAACGAATATCTGTCACACACCTTCATTTTCCATTTTTCCTTTTTCGATTGGTGAAATACTGGTGAAATCCTATTTATCATCTGTTATTTGTCACATGCATAATTTCTTAATGCCATAATTCTGGCCAAAAATTTTACTAAAATCATGTGATTTTTCTCCGCTTTAGACGATCTCCTAAAAAGAAAATTTCATCGAAGATCATTTAATTCCTATTAAATCACGTGATACTAATGATACATCGCCATGACGATAAATTTATAAATTTATATAAATTTTAATAAAAAAATATTTGTAAACTTATTAAACTTATATACATTTATTAAATTACTAAAAATACTATAATTGGATTAATAATTATTCAAAATCCTAATATAATAATAAATTATATTTAATCTAATATAATCTTGTATAATAAATTGATTATTTTTGTATTTATACAAGAATACCTTTATATTCAGCATTAGGATATTTCTCTAAAAGATAACTCCATTGTACTAAAAATTTATCTACAAATCTATATAATAATTTTCCTGTTAATGATAATGTTTTAACTCTAGCAAATGATTCTATATAAATTAATTTTATCCACTTTATTCCTATTATCTAATCAAAAATAAATAAATAAAAGTTTTTAATAAAAAAAAAATCACAATATTTAATTAACTTACTCTTGGAATATAAGAAATAACACATACAGGAATACAACTTCCTGGTCCATTACATATTATCTATCAAATTGAAAATAAAAAGATAAGAAAATTGTAATAATTTCAAAAAAAAAAAAAAAAAATTTACATTTAAAATTTCTTACTAAATCAGGTGAATCTCCAAATATTAAATTTAAGCATGATATTAATGCTTTAAAAACACTGAATGGAGTAGTTAACCAAGATTGTCCTACTTGTCTGCTTCTTGGTATCAATCTAACTTTATGCTATTCAAATTTTATTTAAAACAAAAAAAAAACATGATATTTGTTAATTTATATTTAATTACAAACTTAATATATATTTGTATAAATTACATGTTTAATAATATTATCACCAGATTTTCTATTTTCAAATTCCTCAACTTTTTTTAAACTTAAATGATCATTATTTGCAATGACATATATTCTTGGTCGATAAATTTTTTGAAAATCTAATCCTTCCACTAATTGTAACATTTCCATCGTATGCCCTCCTATAAATTAAATCAAAATTAATTAAGACGGGAAGTATATATATATATATTATTTTTTTTAAAACCGAAATTGAAAGTTATAGATACCAGATCCTAACACTATGCAAGTTTTAAATGGTGGTTTAGACTGGTTTGAAGATTTATTTCTACATCGTGGTAATACTTGATATAATCTTATCAAGAAAATTAAAATAATTATTATTAAGATCCAAAAGATCCAAAACATTTTATTAAAATTAAAGGAATGGGAGAAAATTGATAAACTCGGGGAAATCAACAATTTTATATTAAACAATGTTACACGAAACAGTACGCAACTCATTAAAATTGTATCACCAACAAAAATGTAGTAACGCGTGAATATTTTTAAACAAGCAGTTTTTAAAAAAAATCGGGTTTTCATAGTAAAAAAAAATCAAAAAAATTTTGGAAAATTTTTATTAAAGATTTTGTTAAAATAAATTACATTTTTTTTTTGTTTTATGAATAAGATAAGAAATTAAAGATTGTAATATACATAAAAAAATTAAAATAATCTGTACAAACTAATTAAAAAGTAAAAATTTAATCTTTATTAACTTTAAAAATATATTTACTGTGCCACATTTTTTTGCGGCGCATACCAATTAGTTTCATCGTGTAAAGTTGGTTCAATTTCATTTTCATAGAAAGTCATACAAACAGCCTTAGCTTCAGCACATAAACCAAGAAATTGGACATTCTTATAAATATTTGACCAATTTTCTACGGTCATAGTATCATACCATTTATCTTCATCACCAGTATATAAATATTCCAATATAGGTTGAAAAGTTTCAGGAGCGGTAGGAAGGGTGATTGTTATAGAATCACCATTTTTTACTCTTTCAAATACTTGACGAAAAAAGATTGATTGAAGTATAAGGTATTCTTTATGAACATAAAATATAGTGTTAGGAAGAGTAGTAATATGAAGTTCTGCAAAAGCAGTTTTCTTATCATTATAATAAGTTGGACCAAGTAAATGTAATTTTTCAAGAATGTATGTTACAGGAATGCCGTCTATTAAATGACTATGATCGAATGAAGGTGGAAGTGTGCCTAATGGAAATGATGCTGATGCGGAAGATACTGATGAAGGTAAGGAAGAGGGTGATGGATAGGATGATGTATGTTCTTGAACTTGCCTAACGGATGGATGATATTGATTTTGTTGGTATGGTGAATTTCTTTGAATTTGTGGATACGGTAAATTTTGTAAATTTTGTGATGAAAATGAATCTTGCGGAAACGTATTTTGTGGAAATACTGCATTTTGTGGAAATGGTGAATTTTGTGTTGAAGTCATTCTTGATGATGTTGCTGTCGACATTTTTATATGTTTGATATCTTTCGAAGTTATTGGTGAAAAAAAAAAGATATATTTGTTTTAAAAAAAAATACGTTTCAAATTTTATTCCTTTAAAGGAAATTAAAAAATCTTTTTCTTTTTTTTTTTTTAATAAAAAAAAGGGGGAAATATATATATATTATATATGTATATATATTGTTTTGACGTTATTGATGTTTTTCTTGCTCTCTTCCTGAATGACTGACTGACAGCAGATAAGTTTTTATGAAACAGCTCCAAGGAGAAATAAATAAGTTACAAACAAAAGTCTATATATATTTAATTTTCCTAAAGTATAAAATAAAAAGCTTAGTATAGAAACGATTCTCATATCATATTATAATAATTAATATTGTTTTTTTTATTGACTGAATTTGAAAATTTCTCATTGTTTTATTACAAACAATACTTTTAATAAACTTTTTGTGTTATAAATAAAAAAAATGATTTTGGTAAAGAAAGGAGACGATCTTTAGAAAAATATAGGTTGATTTTTTTTTATATGTACCTTTTAATAGGTTAAATGTTTGAATTTGAAAAAGCAGTGCAGTTCGCTAATAAAAGAACGGGCGTTCACCGAAAAGATTTCTTAAAGGTCTAGATTATTGCTTCGCTGTTATTACCATTACTTTTAATGATAACGGTCTTCGTTGAACAATATGCTTTTTTAACTTTACCCATTGTCAAAAATAAATTGTCCTATCATATCCTCATAAGCAAGTCTGGTAACACGAAACACGTAATAAACCTAAACTTTAAACTTAATTAAGCTAAAACTTTAGGAATCTTATGAATGAACTCATATTTGGTGATATATATATACGCAGTAATCAATTTAATCGTACTAATCGTACTACAAGTCAAACACGAGAACATAATTAAAGTGTTACAATTAAAGCACGTTGACTAAACACAAACTGTTATCTGTTGTTTTTTTTTGATTATCTTAAAAGATCCAATTTACGCGAACTTGTAACCGAAAAAATTTATTATTTAATTAAAAGTGGCTTTGATAAGAAAATTTTCCTTAATTAAATATTCTTTTTTTATTTGCATGCCATGCAAGAGAAAGAGTCCAAAGCGTTCGAAAGAATACAAACAAAAAAAAAATCAAGAAAAAAAAAATTAGACATGATTATGCCATATTACATATATTACATATATCATAATCTAGTACGTTTACGTATACGCGAGAATGAAAAAATATATATAAATAGTTATCCCATTTTTACTTCAATGTTTTGATAATATTTTGTTCAATGTGCATATCCGTACAATATCTACATTATATTCAAATGTCTCAAATTATTACTAAACAAAATTTATTTTCTTAACGTGAAGATTTCAACCAAAGAACAATTTATTTCAATTTATATATTGTTGCTCTAAAAAAATATGGCAACTGTTTACTCATCGAAGTCATCCGCAGTAGACCATTATTTTTTCCGCTCAATTAGTTTCTATGGTACATTTATTTTCTTCCCCACATTTTATTTCTCATGTACTTTATCGCGCCTACCTACAGTACCTGATCCTGTCAAGCCACGATCTTTTCGATTCAAGTGGCACATGCATAATTGGCGTAAGAACTGATCATTTCAAAAAAAGGATTGTATTTTTTTGGACAATTTTTTTTTGTTTATACGTTACATTTACAAATATGGTACTAAAAAATTACAAATAAAAATAATTATCTAATCGAAAACTATTTCTTTAAAAAAAAAACTTTAAACCGAAAATTCTCTTTGCATATTTTTTTTTTTTTTTTTTTTTTTTTAAAGCGGAAAGAATTTTTTATTGAGGTTAATTAAATTTAATTATTAATTAATAAATAATCGCGTTAATTGAACTAATAATTTTTTAAAAAAAAAATT